>BOPP01000077.1:5746021-5785295 GCA_017312745.1 Gryllus bimaculatus | reverse complement strand
GGGGAAGGGGGGAGACGCGTCGGGCTCGGCATCCGCTCTGGGCGCGATGAAGCGCGGGCGCATCTGCGGCAAGTGATGGGCGCTGTCCCCGAAAGGCGTGGCGGCGGCGGGCGGGCGCGGGCGTCGGCCGGCTCCGCCGGCGGGAGTCATAGGCGCCGTGCTAGGCTGGCTGCGGCAATTTGGGTAATGCACCGCTAACGCGCGCCGCCCGCGCCGCGCGCCCAGGATATCGGCGCGCGTTATGAATTGCCGCGAGCGACAATCACGATCTCCTCCCTTCTCCCTGCACTCTTCTTTGGCCGCTCAGCCTTGCCCGCTCCGGTTCGCCCCGCTCCTCCCTCCCCTCCACGCCGCTTACCCCGCTCGGCCTCGCTCCGCTTTGCCTAGCTTGGCTTTCCCTCGCTCCACCCCGCTTCGCCTCGCTGCGGTTCGCCTCGCTTCTCCCGCCCCTCACCACTTTGCCCCGCTCAGTATCGTTCCGCTTTGCCCCGCTCCGCTTCACACAGTTGCGACCCGCCCCGCTCCCCTTCGCCCCACTCCGCTTCGCTCCATTCCGCTTCGCACTACTCCGGTTCGCCACGTTCCGCCCGCCCCACGCCGCTTCGCCCCGCTCAGCCTGGCTCCGCTTTGCCACGGTCCGCTCGCCCCGGTTCACACTCCGCTTCACTTCGCGACGCTCCGCCCCACTACACTTCGTCTCGCTGGGCGTCGCCCCGCTCCGCTTCGTCCCGTTCTGCTCCGCCCCATTCCGGCCCGACACCCACGGCCTTTTCCCACTCGTTACTTTGCGCCACGTACCCCGTTCCAGCCCCGCTCCACTCCGTTCCGTCCTGCACCGCCTAGTTTACATCGCCCCGCTTATTCCGCCCCGCTTATTCCTGCTTAACCCACGACTCCCCCGCTTCTCCCTCTTCGCCCCGCTTCTCCCGCCTCAGCCTGTCCTCGCCTTGTCCTGTCTAGCACCGATCCCCCCCGCTTCCCCACCGCCCGTACCTACCTCCTACCGCCCCGCCCAGCACCCTGCTCCGCTCCGCTCCGCTCCGCTCCGCTCCGCTCCGCGTGCCGCCGGGCTAAGTGATGAGGCGCGCGCCGCGGCGCCGCGCTCTCGCGGGACGCGCAGGTGGCGCCGCTCGGCGTGGCCCCGTCCGCGCCCTTGGGGGACGCCTGAAAGATTTCCTCGGCGCCCCCGCGAGAAGGCACCAGCGCGCGCTCGCTGCGTGCGCTCCGGCGCGGAGAATGACACGTGCCTGCCGCCGAAAGCAGGGTGTACCGCCTCGGCGGGGTTTTGATAATAGCTTAGCGGTGTAATTAAATTGAGGCTTTGGAATCTTTAGAATCTCGTAGTACGTTAGAAAACTTGTGTCGTGCAGTTCAGTGAATAATTGTGAATGGCGTCGAAGAGTGTTGAAATGTAGGACACGGATGTGAAGTGTACGGTAGACGGCGCTGCTTATCGACGTGTGGTGTAGTGCTGTCGTGTGTAGTATTAGGATGTTTATATTATTATTATTATTATTATTATTATTATTATTATTATTATTATTATTAATAAAAGTGATAATATTATTATATTCACTAACATTAAAGTAAATTTCATTCACTTTGTAAATTACTGCCACTTGTCAATTGCAGATAAATATATCTTAAGTTTATGAAATTAAGATCTAAAATGGTTGAAGTTTTCACACTTCTGTTGATCAAAACTTTATTTACCTTTTAACAATACCTCATGAAGGTTTATTACTTGAGAGAAGGTTGAAGGATAATGGAACAAAATGATCTTTCAAGCAAATTTGTAAACATCTTCAAATTCGTCTTAATTTAATTCGTTCAATTTCATGCTTTTCTTTGTTGACATTGAGGTGTCGAGGTATTTGTTACGACAGTAACAACAGTAGTACAGTTACGACTGTAGCGCTGAGTGAAAATTTAATGTTATAAATGGTTTGGCTTTATTTATTTCATGTTGGTAAATGCCGTTTGAAATGATGCGTACATTACTGTTGAACTACCTATGTATTATTTTAAAATCCATATCTTCAAAATTGACAAGGTATGCTGAAAGTAAAATAAAATCCTGGTATTTTAAATAATAACATAATAACATTCAAATGTTGTAAGGTCGTCCGAAAACGATTATTTCTTTCATATAAAATAGGTAAAGGTTTTTAATTTTGAAGGTGTCACGTTGAAGTGAAATAAGCTTACATATTTTATTTCTCTGTGATCTAGAAGTCATTTGCTGGCAATAAAATGATAAATTATAATATTTAGAAGAAATAATAAAGTTACTTCATATTAATTCTTTACGAACGAAAGGCGTAGAATTTAAAATTGTACGATGCAAATGAAATTAAGGAATATAATTTATTTACAAAATATACATATTCTAATTTCTTCATAGTTATTTATGTAAATACGATGAAGATTTTAATCTAAATGACCCAAACGTTACATACAATAGTGTTGTTTGGGGTCGTCACCTTCTTACAAATATTTCGAAATGTAGGCTAAAAGCACGAGTACAGGCTGTAGGTAAGAACATTGTCATAGCTTTTTCAAAATTCTTGGTACTAAATACAGTACTGAATGCGTGTAAGTTAAACTCAATGGCGAATAGCATACCTTTTTATAAATGGATACTTTGTTTAAAAATGGCTAAGTTTTACAATTTATTCTATGCTTTATTAATTCATTTTCAAATCAACATTTTGTTCCAGTATTGGTCACTTGCAAATTGCAAAATGTAAGTGGTCAGATCAAAAATGGCCAATTTATATTCTATCCCGTAAACATGTTGAGACCGACATGAAGAAAAATATACATGTTCAAGTTACTTTCATGAAATAATAATATAAAATGTTTTAGCGAATTCTTTAAATATAAAAGAAAGAAAAATAAATTATTTTCAATTTAATTTTCATCACTAGGAGTCTCATGCTCCACGTTCTGTACGTTTAAAGCAAATGGAATGTCCCCAAGTCTTATTTTTGAAGTTTTGTGTTGAAATGGTCACTACGGACGCAATAGCTACAACTAGCGCCGTTATCTTAAAACAGTGTCTCACTAACATGAGTGCAAAGTTTAACATTATGCCACATGTAGCGGGCTTGCCGATGTACTTGTATTCTCCCTTTCTCTTTTAGACTGCCTGGCTC
This sequence comes from Gryllus bimaculatus, assembly GCA_017312745.1. NCBI lineage: Eukaryota > Metazoa > Arthropoda > Insecta > Orthoptera > Gryllidae > Gryllus > Gryllus bimaculatus. Next base: position 5,782,137 of record BOPP01000077.1, on the reverse strand, counting down.
CTTCCACAATTGCTATTGTATATATCTCTTCTATTTATCAGTGATCCCTGACCACAGGTTCGACTATTAATCTCCCGGATTCTTTGCTTTTTGTTTGGCATACATTGTATTGAGGGTGTTTAACGGATCTTATTCTGTGGTCAACATAGGTATAAAAAAGCATGTGAACTTACCTTCCTCTCTTTTCACAATTAACAACCAACAGCAGTGTTAATATTGGGGGCTTGAGTTGACTGAATTGTGTAGTGGAACAGAGTCTTATCATTAAAATATCTACACCATTCACAGTGAAAGGTAATGTATGAAATGAAGCAGCTCTAATTGCAGCGACTGGGTGTGCACTGGTTCACTTTGGGATGGCGACAGCTAACCACCCACCTGCACTTAATTAAATAGCCCTCTACTAACGGAGAGGTTCATTTACCAGCCTCAGAGTTCTTATCACATTTAATTAAGTTGCAGTGCGGCAAGGGAACTCGTTAAAGCGAAATCGCAACACAGCGGCCTGTGACACAACACAGGCCACCGGCCGTTTTCCATCGCCCACGAGTATACTTCAGGTCTGCTCAAATACAAGAATTTAGGCAAGACTGCCCGCGTGCCACACATATCACTAGACTAGAGCCGACGCGCCCGAGTGCCTTCCTTCCCCTCCACTCCGTCGGGTTGCCTCGACAAGCAGCTGGCTACACATTTTACTAGACGAGCCGAAGTGTCCGAGCGCCTCCCTTCGCCTTCCCTCCGTCGGGCAGGCAGGCAGGCGGGCAGGCTCGACAGGCAGCGGGCTACTCCGGTCGTCCGCAGGAAAGCACCGGTCCAGGGCTCACCAAATGGGCCGTGCACTTCAACAGCCCTGTTGAAGTTGAGATTGAGTGATTGATTTCGGGCGTGACTACTGCTAAGGTCGCTAGTCTCGTAAGTGTAGTGCATGTTACTCTCTCGGGTGGTGGCTGTAATCTCCGCTGCTGTACGGCGACATCCAGCGCCGACACACCGTCGGCTAGCGCGGTTTTCCTCAGCCAGGTGTCTCCTACCAGCGGGGCACCACCCTAGCTGATAGCCCCCCACCGGACACGCGGAATGTGTGGTAGTATAGTGCATGTGAGTGTACATGTGTGTAAATAAGTGGATAGGATATAACAAGGAAGAAGAAGGAAATATCGCGCGCGGTCTGTGAACCGTTTGTTAGGGTATGTTCCGGCATTAATCTGATGTTGATCGGAGAAGCCACAGAAAACTACCTATCAGAGCAGCTGGCCGCAAGAATTTTCTTCCAGTCAGTGACAGAACTCTCTTTAGCTAATGTCAAAACTCTTGTCACTGTTGGGATTCGAATCTTGAACCTCCCGCTCAGAGGTATTGCAGTGACATCAATCGGTGCCCCGAGCACCTATCCCGGAATGAAGTTTGGCATTCTTTAACGGTCGCGTAGATGAAGAGCTGAAAAAGGTGCAACAATCATATTGGAACTAACATTGCATTTGCTTTCTAAATAGTTCTCAACTCATTCATGTATTACAAAATTTAGAAACGTTTTTTCTGTGGTAAGTATTTTACATCAATTTCACACTATTCAATTAAGCGTTAATAGAATAATGATAAGAGTAACTCGCATTAAGATTGTAACGAAAGTGAACGCAAAACCTTGTGTAAGCTTTCTTATAGGATTGACAATGAACTTTCCTAGTACTAAGTGGTGGAGCTTCTAGAATTTGGTCAACCTCGATCATTGCTTTTAGTAAAAAGTGTTGTCGGGGTTTGGCGAGAGCATCCAGGTTTAGTTTGAATTTTTTGTGTTCAGAAAAAATTCTATGAGCGAATTATCCAACACTTTCAATTTTTCAACTCAATCACATTTCAAATCAATTACTCAAAATAAGTCTGGATTCTGACTATTTGAGTCTATAAGATTAATAATTGAAACGCTTTTCTCATTGACCTACAAGTGACGTCACTAAGCAATGACGTCATTAGCTAGTCATATAATGGGACTTGTAATTCGGCAAATCAAGAACATTTGAATGAAATCGAAGTTTTACAATACATTAGCTTGCAGATTAATTGATTGACTATTTCAATGTGTTTGTCAATTATTTTATGTTGAAGGCTTCCTCCTGTCGCTTCACTGTATCCAATATTTGGAATATATCTCTTTGCTTTTCTAGAAATTTTAAAGTTTATCTCAGTTGACCAGGATTTCACCCTTTAATTCGAGAGAAAATATAATTTTTCACCAGGGAGCACGTACCATTATATTGCATAAAAGAAATAAAAGAGCGGTTTGCTCTCGGTCGTAGTCCGGTACCAACCGCTGCTTTCCATAGCGGCAAAGCTGCTTTGCGATGTTGTTTCCGCATTTCATTATTTTTATTCGTCGAAAGCTCCCTCGACGAATGAGCCACGTCGTTCCCTGTCCAAAGCGATTAAAAGTGGAGCACCTGCCCGGGGTGAAGGCTCCGCGAGAGGCGGCACAGGCACCATGGACGTGTCAAACCATTGGAAACAAGAAGTCACATTTGATCGGACGTCGAAGTTAAACTTTACCAGTTAAACTTTACGCGAACTTCGCAGTGTAATACAAATTACTCTTAATACGAGTTACTCTTAATACGAGTGACTCTTAGTACGAGTGACTCTTAATAAAGTGACTCTTAGTACGAGTGACTCTTAATACGAGTGACTCTTAGTACGAGTGACTCTTAGTACGAGTGCCTCTTAGTACGAGTGTCTCTTAGCACGAGAGACTCTTAGCACGAGTGACTCTTAGTACGAGTGACTCTTAATATGAGTTACAATGCAGACGACTTTCACTTAATAAAAGTTACAATTAATATTATTTACACTTTATACATAGTTGGCTTAAATACAAGAAATTGATAATTTTAACTTTAAATACGAGAACCCGGAACTTGGTAAATAGCTCCGGTTTTTTATCGAGGACAAACACTTAGGTTGCAAAAGTATTGTACGCTGTTGACCAGAACGTATTCATAGTTTGAGCAATCGAATCTTCTTCTAAAACACTGCCTGGCTGCTATATGACCGCGGTTGAATCGGAAGAGGAGACTGCTCTAAAGCAAACAATGAATGGTCCGCATCGAAGCTCTAATGGTTCTAGTACTTTCTATAAAAAAAAACGCTAATGTAACAAAGGTTTGGATTTTTTTCGGTTCTTCTTTGATTTTGTTAACTATAAATTTGGTGTTAGACGTTGCAAAAAGAAGTTTCTAGGGTTACAATATTGCGAGCACAATCACAACAAATGTTTATGACTGACTGAGAAGACTAAGGTTTCAAGTGTTGACCTGTCAAATTTCTGACCAGGTGGTTCTAGGGTTTGAGATTTTTAGAGATTTTCGTCCTCAGCTAAATCGAATCTGTCTGGAGGAGAATTCCGTCGGTCGAATTTTCTGATAGTTTTCCATAGTTTATCTGATCAATATCAGGAGAGTGCCGCAGCAGTTTCTTAACTAATGGGTCACATATCACGAAGACCGTGCAATCTTTCCTTCCTCCTCCTTGTCCCCACCTGTTCCCCTGAGCACTTTGGCGAGAAGGAACAGGAGTTTGGACTTTGTTCCGGTTGAGTCGATGACACTCTGGGGGAATATCTAAATGGAAGAAAATTGACGTGTAGGTGGGAGTCGGATCTCACAAGTGGGGAAGGAACATCACAATCTTATAGCACATAACATGCCCCACGCTCACAGGAATAATAACAATAATAATTGACGCGCCAGGACACAAAATAATCAGTGAATTAGCCAAACAATTCACACGCGATTCGTAGGGATGTACAGGATGTACTCTTTTTCCAACATTCAGGTTTTGGGGAAGTGTGGTGAATTCCACCGCTTCTTTTACCCCTATTGGCCTCCAGCTTGGTCGGGATGCGGGTATTGGGGTCCTCTTCTCAGTGCACCCGAATAAAGGAGCGGGAGAACCCGGCCAAATTACACGGAAGCCGCACAGGCAATATGCTATTACTTGGCCGCAAATGAACTACCCATGTTTCTAAGGTTGCAGTAAATATGCATCTTAAAAAAATTGGTATCTGAATGAGTGAAAATCAGAACGGTTTAAGTGACATTTTATATATCCAGAGAAATCTGTTTATTTAAGTCAATATTACCGTAAAGTCGTGGTGCTGTGTTTCATCATTAAACCCATCAATTAAGACCACGAAAATGTATCGCCTCTGAAATATAGCCTAAAATAAACACGTTTCTCTCAGTATTTATAAAATGTCACTTAAACAGTTGTGGTTTTTATCCATTCATTACAATATTAATTTCCTTGGCCTGTTCTGTGCTCATAAAGAAACGTTTTTGATACGAACTTACATCACGAACTTTCAATGCCACTGCTTATTGAACACATGAATGTAATTTGAGCCTCAAGTTATTTGTAAAAGCAACTGACTGATAAAATAACGTCAGTTCCAAGTTCGATTTTTACGAATCCGATTAATGGGCGAAGTATAGTAAATTATAAGCAAGCGTCTGACGGAGAAAGACTGAAAAAGCGCTATGAGTCAGTGACAAAACATATAGTGTGTATTGTAGCACACGGAAATCTCAAACCAGTTTACTGGTGTCACTTCTTTTTTATATGTTGAACGATTCATGTTGCCACATTTCTTTTTTCCATGTTGCAGGATTGGTCATAGATAGTCGAAATGAGAAGGGGTGGGCTCACTGTGGACGCGCAGTGCACGTTTGGAGCTTTTACAAATCGCACGCATTTGCCTTCCGAAGGGCAGTAGTACACTCGGGACAATAGGCACGATTACTACTCCACGCGTATTAGAACAGTGCTGCTAAATCTGGTTAACGAGCGTCTGTACGCCGCAATTGCATGCTCTACGAGGGGGATTTCTCCCCGGGGACCAGCTAGGCTCGGGAGGCTCGAGTCCCTCCACCCGTCTCCTCACTGCCTCTACCTTGCTATCGCTGAATCGCCTACACTGCTATCGATGAATCGCATACACTGCTATCGCTGAATTGCATACACTGCTATCGATGAATCGCATACACTGCTATCGATGAATCGCCTACCCTGCTATCGATGAATCGCCTACACTGCTATCGATGATTCGCCTACACTGATGAATCGCAGCCGAAATCTAGGCAACCTCTATCTAGGAATTCATGGATCCATGCTCCCGGACTTTTATATGTGGGTCTGGAAGCAAGCCCTCGCCGGGCGAGTCCGGTCACACGGACCTTAGCACCGCCTTCTCACTGCGACTAACGACGTGAGTACCGCCGAATAACGTTATCTTCTCCACTAAGAGCCTCGGCCCTTGCACCGTTTGCCCCCCTCCCCCGTGCAGGCTTGATAGGGTCACCCAGTTAATGTGCTCTGGCCCAGAGCTTTAATTGAATTGAATAAACGTCTTATTGGGGGTGAGATTCAGGCCACGAGACCTGCTCCTCCGTCTTACAACACAGATTTCGCTACGTCCACTTCACTAACTAGCGGATAGAGGAGGTATTTCTAGGCAAAACAGCCGATTTTAATTTAACTCAGAGGCTGGAAGATCTTTTACATGCAGTAAATGTACAACATGGGACAGACGGCCTTACTTCCCTTCCGAAGGAAGGCCTACAAAGGATGTTTTCGTCCTTAAAACTAACGGCTTCGATTAGATCGGGTTTGAACCCGCGAACTTCGGTATAACTGTCCGATGCTCTAAACGTTGCTCCAACGCCACCGAATGACCCTATCCGTGAACCTCGGGTATGGACCCGCTGCTGGGGCGCTTAGTGACAAATAGTGGCGACTAGTAGCACAGACAGACGTCCGCGCCACTAGCGGACTAATTCTCTATAATTCTAAATGTCAGCCTTCGCACTAGACCACTCCAATGCGCCTGAACCTGTTTTTACGTGTTGACTGCCTTGAGGCCGCTGGAACTCACAGCGGTGTGACTCACAAATTCTTCCTTTCTTGCGGAGAGTAGCACTTGACGGTGTCTGTATGTGAAGGGGCTTGGAACTTGTCGTTGGCCACAGGGAGTCACTGTGTGTGCAGGAAGCCTGCGTGAACGGGTACTTATTGCTGGAATAGAAGGCAACAATCCGAAAGTTGACGAGAGGGCTGCAATCTGATCAGGAACAGGACCCGGTAGTACCTGAAAGGCCCTGTGGCTGCATCAAGTAATTCTCGGTTTCCTAGAGGCTTCGACAACCGAATATCGAAATACAATTTGTATATTTTTTTAATGTTATTTTATAATTATATACTTTTTTGTTGAAGTTCATAATATTACTTTTTAGTTAAATGTATAATGTTTGTTAGATGTATAATGTCTGAGTGTTTTCTATAAATTGATTCTTGTGCTAAAACTACTTTCAATCGTGGTGTCTTTGACAATGAGACGTGGTCCTCTGCGAAAGGTGAAGAGTTACCTTTTTTGAAGGCGTTATTTCTCTTTCGCGACCTCTTGGCCACGACTATGTAATCATCAGTTGCGAGACCAGCTCAAGTCACTTGTGTGAATGCTCTAGTGGCGTGTCCACAGCTTTCATTCATTATAAAGAGTTTCCCTGCTTCATTTCGCTTAACGTATCCTCTTTAACGAAAGCCAGTCGTCGAGTTCTACAGGTTGTCACATAATGCATGTGGACTTTGAAAGCGAACCGTGAATGTATGTGGAATGAAACGTTATAGAAAGATTAAAACAATTTTGTGGCTTTTAACCAGAAAGATGCATGTGCGGCTTCACTGTGGTGAAATAAAGTTGAAATTAAAAGAGCTCGAGGATTACGATAAAAAATCTGAATTTTATTACTAAAGTTCGCGTGACCTCGGTCAAAATATGGAAGTCGCGTGTATTTGAATGATATTTTTTCTCTTGCAAAAACGGTATCGGTTGAATGTTCATATACTTAATGGTCAGCATGTTAGTGAATAGTTTTAGTTATAAAATGATCAAAATGAGAGTGATGTTTGGAAACGAGCAAGAAGTTGCTGAGAAATATATTTTTAAAACTTTTTTCATCCCTGTATTAAATTGCCGTTTATAATTTATTATGTCTCATCAGTACCAAGGAATCGTAACAACGCGTATCAACACTCTGGAAATACTGTAGGTGTCCTTGTAATTATAAACTGTCATTATGGAATTTATCACGAGCTTTCTTTTCATTAAGAAAATTCTTTAGGCCAATAAAAAACTCTTTCCAAGCGATGTGAAGAGCGGCAGCCTGTCAATTGAAACCTTGGTGGTTCACGAATAACACATAGGGGATTTTCAGACGAATATGGCAAAAATTCCATCTTTCATGACCATTTACTCAAACCCCACAATGGTGGAGAATTGGGGAATGGGGGGCACGTTTTATAGTGTTTGGCAAGTTTATAACGAATTTTTATGTTTTAGACAAACATTGCACGACATTTTTGTACTACGTATATAATATATTGAATTTTATTCAAAATATTCTCATAATAATACCATAATTTATCATTTACTAACATTATAAATAATGGGTGTCTTATTTATCATTAAAATTCTCAGGCCTTCCTTGTAAAAAAGATATAATGAATCCAATTACCAGTTCGTAAGTTACTCGCAGAATTCACTTAATTAATTACGTTTAGGTAAATGATTTGAAACCGTCGTGTCATTGGGCAACACAGTGTTTCGAAAACAACGGTGTCCGCCAAGTGGCCCTTCATTGAATATCTAGGACACTGAAGGCGATAAAAAAAATAACCGGCCGTTCACCGAGATGTCGGGACTGCAAACTGTACGAAAGTCGAAAGTGGCAACTGAGGTTGATGTTAAGAGCTATTCCGAATCTTTCACTATACTTCGATTACAAGTATGCTCATATTACTTTGTACAATTTATAAATACTAATATATAATTCATCTATTCAGTGTGTAGCGCTATACTGAGGTACATACAATACATAGGTCGTAGATGTAGATTAGATTTATTTAGTAAAAATAAAACAACAGTAAAAACATTACGTGACGTAGGGGGGAGAAGATTATTTGCGCACCAGAGTTCCAGAATCCCTTCTATAGCTATAAATAGTTGAAAGATGAGTAAAAGTTTAAAATAAATAAATAAAAATAAATTTTAAAAAATCGTGAGATAAACAATATTTGAAAACTTTTGAAAATACTTGAAATATTTGAAAGAGGCTTCCTGTTTTTCTATTAGCTGTGGAGATTTTGCACTCACTACCCCTCGATAATAACGACAGTGAAAAATCCCGTTAAGTACTCGGGCTAATTTTCGTGCTCGTCTATATTGAGACAGGTGAAAAAATAAAAGAATATGTAAAAATAAATAAAATACAAATATGCTCATTGAACGTATACAGTTTATACAAATTCAAAAGGAAGCTAAAACAAGATCCTCTTCTCATATAATGTCATCATTGATTATTGCGTTGGTACCACCTGCAGGGTAGCACTGTCACGCGCTGTGCATTGTCGTTGCAGTCTGCATCTGCCTTGCGATTGTGGCGGAGACGGATGGCCGTCTTCGCAGTGTTTGATTGATTCGCAGCCTTGAGAAATACGCTCTGCTCTGCTCCATATCCTTCCGTTGGAAGCCACTCATTTGTCACCGCTGCTATTTTAGCATTGTGGCTTCCATACTCAGGCGAATCTTTCGTTCTTGTTTGATTTGCAGTCATATTGAGAAAACTGTAAAGCGTTAATATCTCGCGAGATTAATTATGTATGACGTAATCACGTATTTTACAACCACACAACTGGAAGTATTGCCGAATAATAAGTTTTGTAATGTAAGTAATATTAGAACATATTCATGGTCTAATAACTACTATCAAGGTCAATTTTCGGGAAACGAGTACTCAAAATGAAACGAAAATTATAATTTATTGGCTTTGACATTGGCATAAAACGTTGTTCTTTATTCGTATTGTTACATACTGTTACATTACTATATTGGCTATCAAACTCGGCCTAATGACCTGTTCAATAAATATCGTAAAAAATGCATTGTAAAAATATGTCTTACAATATTAGAATTAATAGTTAGAATAAATAAGTATTTCATTGAAGAGAATCCACTCCAGCTGATGTTCTAAGCCGTTGATATATTAATTATATTAAATATATTTTAAGAATATATACTGTATAGATTAAATATATTAAGAGTATATACTTAAGTATACTTAAGAGAGGTCGGAAGTATAGGAATTTGGAGAGATTTTAAAATGAAATCTATTAAACTTTGGATTAATTAGCAATGAACAGGCTGACACACTCATTCATAGGTGCTTTAGAGTGCAATGGCAGGGAAGCGACATCGCTACTGGGGTACAAATTAAACGACTACTTGACCGCGCAGGGTGGAGACGTCTCCGATATGGTGGAGATAGGGGAACCGTGAAATAAGAACGGCTGATTTCCATAGACTGCGGATATTAAAAGGCAAGAGATCTGCGCAGCAACGGCTGAAAAACGTTCGCTAGTAGCTCAAATTCATGCGAGTCCGTTATGGGGTTGCGAAGGTTACGTTCATACTCTCGAAAAGACGCAAGAGGGGATACGCTTGTCAGGGTTGGGTATGGATGCAGCGTAGACTAAAGGACGCAATGGTAATGGCATCTGTGTGCTTTGCGGTGATAGGGAAGACTGAGTCCACATACTCTTAATTTGCTGTGCAACCGAAACATGGAGAAAAAAATGGATGGAATGAAATTATACTTTCTAACAGGAAACGTAACGCTCGCCAAAACATTTTAGGTGATAAAAGGTCTAAATTCATGAGAATTAGGAACATTTTTAGGAAGGTTCGACCATTAGGGAAACTGAAATTAGGGAGTGGGAAAACAGAACGGTTAGCTTGAGCGAGCCTAGACTGGGAAGAATAAATAAGTCAATAAGCTAACAATATGTAAGTTAATCAGTAATTTATGTTAAGTAAGTAAACAGTTAGAATAATATAAGTCATAGTTAATTGGTAGTAAAAGTTAATATATAATAAATAAAAACTGCATAGTAATAAGACATTAGGGGGAAGGTAAGGGGGATCGAAAATATAAGGGCAAGAGCGTTGGTGCGGACGATCTTCTGTAGCGCTGTTTTGATTCAGGTGCTGAGGAGGCCAAGCACTGGAAGGAGACGGCGGAGCGCCGCGCCAGAAAATATATAGCTAAAATAAACGTCGATGATTAGAATGTACTCGCTTCTGACGGCAGTTTTTCCCCCTTCAGGGGTTTTTCCTGAACCGTACCTTATGGCTCTTTTCCGCGGCTTTGATGCGATGGAGAGACCATTTGGGGTGAATACCAGAACAAAAGATTAGAACGCGAAAGGATATAGGTATTGTAATGCTTAAAGCCTTCGGCCAGCCACATAGATCAAGTAAGCTAATTTGTCTGTAATAATTAACCTATAATTAAATAAAATAAATAATATACTTAAGTATGTATTATTTTATACATTAAGATATTTTTAGCACCGTACATGTGAAGGTTTTCGGGATTTTATCATTATTTGTATTTAAACGTAAGGATAAAAATACTTTACTTTTAATCAATTAAGAAGAATGATTTCGATTTGAGTGCGAAATAACTTGCACTTCCGAAAACCGAGAGATGTTGCTAACTTTATGGGTGATAAACAGAGCTTGCAGACATGTATAGTTCGACCTGCTTTTTGCTTATGAACACGTAAGTTTAGCTTGATAACGATTTGAGAATCCATTCTGCGTGCTTTCTCCTCAAACTATATATTTGTAAGAAATTATGTCATATTTGGGATTTTTTGTCATTGAAATTATGTGTTGAAGTGTTGTTGTTAAGATATTTTATGAATATTGAGTTGACCAAAAGACGGAAGGTGTCGCACATAAAGTGAATACACATTAACTGAGTTTAAGCTCATTATTCTGAAACGCCCACTCTTTACACGTTTCACTCACACAAGATTATCGTACGGTGAAGGTAGAAAATCATTAACATTTAGCCTAATGATATTTCAATGTATTTTACCCTGTCATTCACCTGAGCATATTTCAATGATTGTTTAATGATTGTGTTTTAGCGTTTTATAGGCTAGTGAGAGGTTGTTTGACTACCAGTTTCCTATTTCATTTTTAGGCCTGCTTAGTCTACATTATTATTTCTCTCGTTTACTTTTACTTCAGAAAAACATTAATTCCCCAACTTTTCCCCTTCCCCCTTTTATTTTTTATTGTTTCATCACAAGAAATTTTCTATTTGTATACGCTGAGCATTATGAACAATACCATATTATTTTTTTTGCTTGCAATCGGCCGACTGGGACACGCATGCATACATCCTACTTTTACCGTGGCTCAGTATATTATCACGGTGGCAGTGCATGTAACTTTTTTTAAAATGGATCCAGCACTTAGCTTACCCGATTTTATTCCACCGTGGTTGTTTAGCCTAGGGTATGGATGATGAAATGATAATAATGAGGGTGAGAAGGTCGACACACTCATACATACACAAATACACCCATGACCGCGCGGACTCGAACCCGCGATTCTTCTGGTCCGAAACCTACGCTACTGTCTTAGCGATCTCGGCCATCTGAACGGCAATCCCATATTATTATTATTATGTTTACATTATTCACAGTATCTACTGGTCGTATGTCAACCACACACAGGTATGATGCCAGGTGTGTGGTTGCTTTACTGAAGGTTCAGATGCTTTCTGACAATACGGCATGTATTCAAAATTTACTGTCTTTTGCATATTATATACGTTCCTGGTATCCAAGTGAAGACACTCCAGTGCCCGAAGTGTCATTTTCGGGATCACTCCCGTAGCTGATATTATTATAGGCACAGTCGTCACTTTACTGAAGTTCCACTGAGTTGCGACTTCATAGGCGAGATTGGTATACTTCTGGATCTTCTCTTGATATTTTACCGATATGTTATGGTGTATTGGTATTGATATATCGATAAGGAAAACCTGCTGTTGGTTTCTATCAAATGTACGTTATATCTGGTCTATTGCCGCCGACATGCTGTCAGTGATAATGGAACGATCCAGTAGAGTGTGTGCTCACTATTTCAAGCCATTCTGAGGCACATATTTATAATACGGCACGAAGTGGCGAGTAAGCCCGTTCTCAACGCCAAATAATTGGTGTACCTGCTTCGCCCACTTCATCATGCCTCTTTTTGTATTCCACCTGTGCGTGGCTGCTACATCCACTTGTTTACCGTGTTGGATAGTTTCGCTTGCAGCCTCACATCTTCTACACGAGTCGGAATGAATGGTAGAATCTCTCAGAATGTGTTTTCTGTAGTTCAATGTTTGGTATCACTTGGTCCTGGATAGCTATCATGAAGGCTTCTGTCTCCGGAAAGAGATCCCCGTGCTGGAGCCATGCGTGCGACGCAGAGATGTCGACTTCTGGTTTACTCAGCTCGTGAGGGTACCTTCCATGCAGAGCCTTTGCTTTCATAAGGTTATCTTCTCTTCCGTTTCAATGATTGGTTGAACAGGCGATCAAGCTTTTTCAAGTTCAGAGGGACTTTAGTTATTATCACTGCGCTCACTGCTTGCTGAACTCTCCACCAATGTTCAAGAAGTATCTTCTGAGTGGAAGCAATTTGAGAGCTGTGTAGATTTATGAGATCTACAAACTCGCCTCCTTGCGACTTGGAAGGGTAAACCGCTCATACTTGAATGGGGATGATGTTTTCGGTGTTGAGTCATAGCGGTTCGAATTGTTTCTGGAGGTTGTCGAGGTCGGTATTGCTCCATTTAATAACGCCAAAGGAGTATGTCAGCACTGGAATAACAAATGAATGATAGGCCTGCACAAGGTTTCTAGCAGAGAGTTGAGTTTTAAGAGCCCATGCAATCGTTTACACACTTCATTTGTTAGTATATTCTTAGTACAGTGTGTTTGATTCGGAGTGACTGTTGGAAACCCAAGTATTTGTAAGTTTCATGGGGTTCATGAAGGTATCTTTGGTTCATTATCAGTTTCCAAATTTATAATTGCATATGACGCGAATGATATTCACCTCCTGACTTATCCAAACCGAATTTCATCTTAATGTCGTCAGTGAACTTCTCCTCACGTTTTATTAGTGTGCGCATATGACTCTCAGTGTCTGCATAGAGCTTCAGGTCATCCATGTAAAGGAGATGTGAGACACGAAGAAAGAGTTGAGTTCCCCTTTTTAAGAGCGATTCCATAATTAGATGAATTAAGTAGAGTAGAGAGGGGATTCAAGGCTAAACAAACAATAAAGGGCTTAAAGAGTCACCCTGGAAAAATCCCTCGGCGGATGTGTATAGTATCTGTGTGACGGATTGTTTTCCATTAGAGAGATACAGTTTTGTATTCCATCGACTCATCGCAGTTTTCAGGAAGTTTTTGGATAAAAGGGTGGACCTTGTATACATCCAAACATTGAAGGAGCCAAGAATGGGGCAGGTGTCGAATGCTTTAGCGTAATCTATGTAGCATGCGTACACGTTCTTTGTTTTTCAAGCACTTGCCCCATAATTACAGAGTCTATAATGAGTTGCTCCTTGATCCCTGAGATCCAGGTCTACATCCTTCTGTTCATTTGCTAAGATGTTCTGTTCCTCAATGTGTGTCATCATCATTTGCTAAACACAAGATGTATGAGTTGTAAAAGTTTGAGGCAGGTTATAGGCCTGTACTTCGAGGGTCTTTAGTGTCACCCTCCTTTGGTAAAAAAGTTCTACCTTCAGTGAGAAAGCGAGGTAGTAGTTTTCTGGATTGTGAAGAAAATATTGAATTATATTAGCTATATGATGGTGAGTGCTGGTAAATTTTTTGAGCCAATAATTGTGGAGGCCATCACTGCCTGGTGCCTTCCAGTTATGTGCTTGCTCAAGCTGCTTGGACATTTCCACCGGTGATGATTGGTTCACACATAGAGGATATCTCGGTGTCTGTCATATTCATTTCAATCCACGTCATATCGGTTGTGGACACAGCAAGATGACCAGATAGGCTTCAAAAGTCCTCTATTTGTGCCTTTGAGGAAGCTTTGACTCTTCCAATCATTTACAAGCCCTTTGCCTTTGACATATTCCTGTAGAATGCTTTCTGGTTTCTGTTAAAAAGAGAATTCTGTTGCTTCCTCGTAGTGCAATCCTGTAGCGTCGAAGGCGTTGTGTAACCCAAAAGCTTTTGTCGTAGGGTGTCAAGATGTTCTGTTATTGTTTGAATTCAAGGCTCGTGCTTCGTATGAATTTTGTATTGATGAGGATGTTATTCACCTTTCTTCTCAGTTTTTTGAGGTATTTTCTTTTTTAAATTGCGTGAGTCTCCCAATATCTCTCCTAGCGCTTTCTATACGATTCACAGCCGTCTTCCCAAGTGGCATTCTTTTTTCACTTCGATCATTGTGGAAGTTGCTACGCGGCTGAAAAGCTTGAACCGTTACATCTTGAAGCCACAACCGCAGCACAATAAATGCTGTGTGTACTTCTTCGAAAGATGGTCTTTGTTGTAGATGTGTGGCAGTACTTCTCATTCAAGACGCTGATTGCTCTTGCTAATTTCTTCGAGCAATTTGTCTGGGAATGAGATAGCGGTTCAGTGGGTCAGTTCCTTCAAATTCCGCAAGTGCGACGCAAATTCATTGCGAATTTCCACCTCTTCTCTACTCTTATCATCCATACTTTCTGACATGCTTGTCCATGTGCTCCATGAGTTTGCACAGCTGATATATCCACTGCCCTCAGATTACTAGGTTCTGAGAGTTTAGCATGTTTCTCACTTCTTCCTTGATTGCTTCCAAAATGGTGCAGAGAGGAGATTTTCTGAACAATGCTCGACGCTGGTCCGCTATTCTTTGCTCACCTAACTTCAGAATCAGGGAAACGTGAAGAAATCTTGATTAACTTTGTCGGTAGCCGTAGTGTCAGTCTCCATTTGGTAATGGTGTAGTATTCACGCATGATGAAGGTATTTATTTCTATAGTCCACTTCATCCTTCTGCGTTGCCTGCCTGCGCAGTGGTCTCTGGAAGCAATAGATTGCTTCTCTGGAAGCACTTGCGCAGGTGCAGCTATAAGTGGAGATGGATGGGTGCTGCTATGTTCGGCTGTATATATTCGGTTATCCCCGATCAGGGCCCGCCTGTTCAGCTCCTGATCACCACCGGCTCGCATTGCTGTCACTCCAGCGGTGCTCCGAAGGTGCCCCGGCGCTCCCCAGCAGCGGCTGCTTTCCGAGGCCTTACGACGCATATTCCGTGTCTCCATATCTCTATGGGTGTGCCATCGCCCTGTTTGCCGCAAATTTTCTGACGTTGCCGTCTCCCACGTGGCTAAGTTCTCAATTGCTCGGACGTAGGGCTGGGCTTTGGGAGACTTAATTATTATTATTATTATTATTATTATTATTAT
Source organism: Gryllus bimaculatus (assembly GCA_017312745.1). NCBI lineage: Eukaryota > Metazoa > Arthropoda > Insecta > Orthoptera > Gryllidae > Gryllus > Gryllus bimaculatus. The sequence goes on along the minus strand of BOPP01000077.1, from coordinate 5,766,757 downwards.
TATTATTATTATTAATATTATTATTATTATTATTATTAATAATAATAATAATAATAAAGATAATTTCTTTCTTAATAATTCTCATAAAGCTTTTATGTCATATAACATAATACGTCTGCCAGATTTTTAAAAAGAAAAATAAAACGTTTAGTGACCGTTTTATTATGATTTATACACTACACCGTGGATTAAAATGTTCAAGGATGAAAATACTCATATCCCAATCTTTTTGCGTGGTGATTTGAGGTTCATTCCTCTTCTCCTAGCGGGCCACTGAGAGGCCCTTATGGAACCCCCGTGCGGTGCCTCCGCCGCCGCCTCCACCTCCTCCTCTGCCTCCTCCTCTGACTCCGCCTCCGCCCGTGCTTCCACATCCGCCTGTGCTTCCACCTCCCCCCCGCCCCTGACCCCACCGTCTCCTCTTCGCCTTCTTCCGCCTCTGCCTCCCTCTCTGCCTCTGGCATTGCCTCTGCCACTACCTCTGCCTCCGCCTCCCCGCACGCCGCCTCCTCCTCCTTCTTCTCTTCGCATTCTTCCTCCGCGTCCGTCTCTCCCTTCGCCTCCGCCCCCACCGCCGCCGCCCCCGCCACTGTTGCCATCGCCGGCGCGGCCGCGCTGTGCCACGCTTATTACGCCGCCTAAATAAGCCGGGCCGCCGCCGGGCGGCGCTGGTTGCGCGGCTGCCCGCGGGACGCCGCCGCTTTTATAAGGGAATTCCTCGCCGCTTCGGGAATTTTCCGGAGCGCGCGGCCGCCCGCACGGCCGCCGATCAACCCCCTCCCCCTTGCTCTGCGCAGGGGACAGGGGAGCTGCCGAAAGGGCCGATGCGACGGGTATTGCATAGCCGGCGGGGGCATCCCCGGTCTTCCCGAACCCGTCCACAATATCCGTTTTTTAGGTAAATTAATTAAGTTAATTTTTGATATTGTAACGAATATTGCATCATCTGCAGTAATTCGTTACGCAGATTGCGTCATCTGCCGACGCCCCCCGTACTGGACGCTTCGGGGCTAGTCGCGAGTCGCGTAGAGGTGTGGCGCAAGTTCCGGATAGGTCCAGACGCGCGCCAGCCACGTATAAATCCGCCGCTGCCGGCGGCCGCTTCTGAAGCTACATATGTGTGTGTGTATGCTTGTGTGAGAGGATAGGAAAGGGCAACGAAGTAGAAAGAACTGTTGCGCATTTTCTGTGGCTCGTTTGTACTGCTCCGACATCCGTCCAGTATTGATCAGAAAAAACTCGGAAAACTTCCAACCAAAGCAACCGGTAGCTAGAACTCTCCAAACAGCGAATTTGTACTAGCCATCTCTAGCGTTAATAATCCACCTGCTTCTGACTCGAACTCTAGAACCTTTCGGTCATTGACACTGCAAAGACAACGGCGTGAGCCACCATGCCCTCACGAGGCTCCGGCCGGAAGGAGGAGGAAGTGGAGGGAATGAGTGAGAATGAGCAGGATGAGGGAAGAGGCTAGTGGAGTATGAGGCGGAATCAGGGAGGGCCGGGTTTCGTGATCTGGGTTGCGGGCGGGGAGAGAAAGGGTAGAAAAGGGGTTGGTGGGAAATCTGGGGTGAATTTGTACTATCTACTTACCATTGTCGATAAACCGCCACCGTCCAGACAGGAACCCTAGAACTTCCGGTGAATGATGCTACAGAGACAACGGTGCGGTCACTGAGCCCTTTCAGTCGCTAGGAGACGTCGGGCAGAGCTGAGGAGGAAGTGGACGGAATAAGTAAGAAGGAACGAGGATGACGGAAGAGGCGAGCGAAGTATGAAGCAGAGTCGGGGAGGGCCGAGGCAGGTGAACTGAGTTGCCGGCCGGGCAAGGAAAGAGAGAGAGGTGGGGTGAATTCGTACTATCGGTGAAACAGTGTTGTCGCTGACCCATTTAAGCCACTACTAGGCATCATGCGGAGATGAGGAGAAGGTGGACGGAAGGAAAAAGAATGAGCGCGGATGAGTGAAAGAGGGCAGCGGAGTATGAGGCGGAGTCGGAGGGCCGGGACCGGTGATCTGGGTTGCGGGCGGGGCGAGGAAGGACCGAGAAGGGGTTGGCGGGGCGGGTGTTGCGGGTTCAGTTTTAATGGGGCAGAAGAGATAAGCGGGTGCGTCGGGGCGCGGAGGGCGGAGCGCAGCAGCGAACGGAAGTTGGCGCGATGCGCTCTGCGAAGGGAAAGAAATGATCTGGACGCTGCGTTGTGTCAACGAGCGAAGGAAGGCTACACACAAAAAATGCCACAGGGGAATTACGAAAACAAAACGTAAAGCTGACAATTTTCGAAAGAATCGCTTTAATGGTTGAGCCTTCCTCGTATACAAGTACAAACAATAAACTCTTAAACAGAGCTTCAAATGCAATTTGAAAAAAGTCTCAACGATTCTTAGAAATGAGAATTGCTACGTATACCTGCATGAATATACGCTGTAAAAGACAACAAAAGAGTTTTAAAGATATTTTTTTTGCTCGGAAGAGACTCACACTATCTGTCAAGATACAACGTTCCCAAACCATAAACTATTTGCATTAAATTTATCTAAATTCTGACATGCTAAATAACAGACTAGCAACGGGAATTTTACAATCATTATAGTCGATGTAAATGCAACAAATAATAAGAGGAATTTTGTGCTATGTTTTAGTTATGCTAGTTAAACGGATGTTCATAATAAATCAATATCAATACGTTAGCATACCAGAAGGTATATGTACAGAGGTGAACGTTATAAGATGCAATTAGTATCAATAGCGTCCTACACATGATAGTGTTATTTCCTTATCAAATGGCAAACGCGTAGAGAAAGAGCATTCATTAGTGGAAGTAGAAAAAATGAATATCCTTCTTATCAATCCTAGAGCACCGTTAGTGAAAAGTGTTCGACCGGTTGGAAGGGCCTGTGAGGGAGGAGTGGGAAGCGGGCGGTAATTTCGGTTGACTGAGTAAGGATTCCGAACGTGTCAACTTCTATGGTTATTAATCCCGTTAGTGCAGTGAGAGTTTTATAGGGCGAGGTGGTGGTGATTTTCCTCACTGACGAGGGACTGAGATTCGACGAAGGACTGAGGGACTGAAGGACTGAGATTCGACGAAGGAATCTCTAAACTCACGACCTGTCTTGAGACAAGTATGGTTCTTCAGCTTTTCTATAGTGGACAATGACATCAGGTCATTGTTACACCTCCTACCTTATAAAATGATCTTTTTAACAATGGTAAGCACATTTCTGAGGACACGAATCCCTATGAGAAGGACGTTTGCGAATTAATTAAACATGTTCATATTATGAGGCAGGAGGTGCAACAATGATCTAATGTCATCGGCCACTATAGAAAAATCGAAGTATAACGTAGTGCGTGTATGTGTAAATGTGTGTGAAAGGGTGAGGATAGGACAAGGAAGAGGAAGGAAGGATCGCGCGCGCTCCATGGCCCGTTTGTTAGGATACGGCTCCGGCATTCGCCTGGTAGTGATCGGAACCATCGGAAAATTACCGAACAGAGCAGCCGGGCGCTAGAATTCCCCTCTAGACAGCGATTGAACTCGACCTAACTATCTAGCTAATGTCGAGAATCTTGCCACCGTCGGAATTCAAATACTAGGACTTCCCGGGCAGAGATTCTGAAAACACATCAATTGACGCCTTGAGCCACCTAAGCGTGTGTTGCTTTCGAGAGGAGAGGTATGTGTGAACAATTTGGGGAGGGCAGCGAGGTGCTTTCCAAAGATGATGTTATCGTGGTTGTAGAAGTGTTAAATACTGCATGAGAGTGAGATACGAGTCAGATTAGCTGAGAAATGCCCCAAAGACAGTGATCTCTGTCCACCGTCGCTTCTTCTCGAGCAGTGTCTCACGCTCCACACTCGCAATAGCACAAACTCTACGTTTGCCAAAAAGCTTTGTTCTTGCCGGGACACTACAAATCAGCATCCGGTGAACAGAATCGTTTGTACTCGCTGGAAATGACTGACTGAAGGTTTACAGCTAAAGATTCAGCTCAGGGATAGATCGAAAAAAATATTTTCCTGCTGAATTCGGTCGGCTAGTCGCGGTTCCTCAGAGGAGGGACGGGAGAAACTATCATATATTTTCTTCTGAATGTAACCACCAAATAAATAATTTGTTTTGATGTTTAAGAGAAAATGTATATTTTCTAGTTGACAGCAATGAGGAACTTTACTTTGAATTTTAAACAACGTCCGCCCTTACGAGACTCGAAAACAATCTAGATTTGAGAAGAAACTATTAGTCTTTTATCCTCTCGTGTCCCCACAGACAGTTTCGCAAGGTTTCGACTTTGATTTTTGTTTAAAAACTAAATAAATTCACATTCACTCGTTATAAATGACGAGTTTTTGCACTTGTAGATTTTTATCCAGTCTTACAAGGGAATGCCGCGATGTAACACGTCGAAACCTGTCCTAATCCTTCTTTTCATCGGAAGCACATGGCGTATTAATCCCACGATCAAACTTTTGGGTGCCAATACACACTGCAAGTCAATTAAAACATCCTGAATTTGCAAATTTGCTCCATGCTTTCGCCGATGTAAAAATGGCCAACCCTTCAAAGCAGGTGTTGCCCAGCGCGCTCGCTTGTGATTCAACACCACTGCTCGCCGCAAGCGGCAGACTTTGCTTCCAAGGTCGTTTCCTGCGAGGGGGCAGGCGGGGAGGCAGCTGCCCCTCCTAGCAGCTAAAATATAAAACTAATAACACTAATATTAACTATACATGGGGTAAACTACTAATTGAAGTTTTTTCGACTTTTAGTTTTATCTGTTGTTAATATTTGTAGCGGGATTCCGTTGTGATAAACCTTGCCGCAGCCGCTCATTTTCCATCCAACATGAGCTACCTCCCCTGGAGCTCTTTCCTCACGAATTTGAGAGCTCTTGTCTGCGTCTACTGCGAAACAGGTCAGTTGTGTAATCACACGCGAAAGTTGGCGAAAACTGGAAAAGTGCGTTAAAGTTGTAAGTCTTTAGGAATTTTTGAATGAGAAGATTGATTTATCGATACAAATAGGCACAAATTGAAGAATGGTAATTTTCGCGAATAAAAAACTAAAATGAGTCCATAATATGTGAATTTGATTTAAAAAAACTCTTAAATATTTTCTTTACATAAATTAAATATTAAGTGGTACAGTGATTATATGATATACGTTTTCAATATTTAATAATTATGCATGTTGACGATATTCATAATGAAAAAAGTAACAAACTTTCATTGGTAAGGAAATAAAATATCTCAAATAAAATGGACTTTTACAATAAGAAAAGCATTGAGTGTACTGGGAATGACCTGCTCCCACCGAATGTCATTTGACCTTGAGGAAACAACCCTCTACAACGCCAACCTTGGCGCCCGCCCGCTCGCCGCTCGGCTTACGGGGGCTGTTCAAGTCTGTAGAAATGAAAAATAGTACGAAAATATTGGGAAATTTGTAAATTTTTAAAGTAATTGGCAGTGTGTATCGGCAGCCAAAATATACATCGTGGTATCATACGGGCATGTAAATTCAATGAAAAAATATGAGGGCATGTTTCGACATGTCACACCGCGGCATTCCCTTGTTAGATCTCTGCTCTGAGTCTTAGATGCTCGATGTTAATTTGAGTTGTTTCTAAGGAGTTTTTTAATCGTGTCTACTTTGTGTTGTGTATAGGATGTAGAAGTTTCATCGAGAGATCGCAGTCACGGATTTCTTCAGTAAAAGTGTATTACTCATCATAAGTTTCCCAAACTATACACATTGCGAGTGATCGTATACCTTTACTACCTGGAAGTGTAAAAAACGTGCTGTAATCATACTGAAAAAAACTCTTTTGATAAAATTGATCGTGTCACATAATAATGGGCTCCTGTAGGGTAGTACAGGTCCCTTTAAATTAAATTTTTACTATGAGAGATTTTATTAACCCGGTTGAGGAGCAGGGTCAACAATGTAGCCCCGATCCAAGTCCCGAAAATGAAAGGTGCAAATTCTTGGCAAGTGCAAAAAGTCGGATCTATCGAGTAACGACACGCGTTAGTATCTTGCGAACCACTTTATATTGTGACCGCCAGTCTGGGTAGGCTGGTGCAACTCACATCCATGCAGTGAAACTTTAAATTCGCACCTCAGCTAAGAGCGGGTCACTGAAGCCCAGAGCCTAGCGAAGCTGGTAGGGGAGGTCGACCGGCCTTGGGGAGCGGGCTAGAAAGAGGTGGGGATGTTAGGGATAAAGAAGGGGAAGTGAATGCAGTTGACGCAAAATTCGGTCTCATTTCTTCCAGACGCCGGCCGAAGTGAGGAGTTAACGTTCGTACAGGCGTTACAAGTACTGGATTTAGAGGTACTATAGACGTGCGAAGATGAGAAAAGCTCAATAAGAGGTAATTGATCTAAAAGTACATTGGAGTAAATTCTTAATGTATGCATGTATGTAATTATGGTTTCGGGAAAAATACATGTTCATTGACCGTGCTAACATGCTGATGCTTATTTTCAGCATTTTAGTGTTCTATGGCCGGAGAACATAAAGTATATTTACGCATGCTGGATGTATGCACCAATTTGGAGTCCAGACATTGCAGTAATTTAATGGAATCCAAGGCGTTGAACTCCTGGACGGGTGATCAACTGTAAGCCTATTCGAGAGCATGACCAAACGGAGGTGAGGTGAGAATAGTATAGCCAACCGACCCCAAAGTAAGGTCGACGCTAATAATACATATTTAAGAAAAGAAATAGCCAGGAAGTGAGTTATTATAATGAACCAAATGAGATTTAGTAGTGTGGGAAAATATATAAATCGCTAGAGTGAACGTTAATAGAACAGAGCATTGATTTTATCCAAATAGGTCTCTCTGGGTCTTATTGCAAGTTAACGGGCATTATTATGTATAGAAATTTCAAAGTTTTCAAGTTGAATCATTAGTTGAAACTATGAAATATTTTTAATAAGTAAGGATGTGGTTAACTAAATTACAACTGATGTAAAATAATTTGAATTTGAACGAGAAAATTAATTTGACCAATCATTCTTTGAGGTTGGTTTTCAAGCCCATGTAAGAAAGAAGGAATTTCTTTCATATTAACATAGAAGTGATCAGTGTAAGATAAAATTTTTACAAAGGTAATTTATGATTAAATGGAATTTTGTATTTACGGGTCACGCTTACAGTCAATGATAGAGATAAAGACTTTGGCAGAAAGATGCATTGTAGAAAAGGAGATAATATAAATATTTAGATTTAGTTTCATCCAGTATAGACCTTGATATGTTGTTGATGAGCATAAAGGTAGTGCTAATTATTTTTTATTTAAATAAGTGTTTTATGAATTAATTGTTGGATATTATGTTTTTTTGTTGTGTTCAATGTTATTATTGTTTTTTTGTGGTTTGGAGAATACAAATGCTATTCAGGAATACAAATGTTCAATTTTCATAATCGAGTAACGATGCTTTACACCTTGAGTGCACAAATGAATCTTGTTTTTCTTAAAATTTATTTTCTTGTTGGATATTACCCAGATAAGTAAAATGTTATACTATACGTATGTTTGGGATCTTCTCCTGTGCTGTCATACGAGAACTATCACTGCCCCGTTAACTTACCTTAAACAAGATGCTGATTGTTCTTCTAGAAAGTTCTAGTGGTGCTAGAATACATTATTGGCACCTCCGGAACACATTCTGATTTCTATGAAATATTTCTACCCTTCGAAGTATGTTTCGAGGAATTGCTGCGATTTTCTGTTCAATAGAGTGCCGGAGCTCTTCCTTCGAATGCAGATTTTCTGCATACACTTGATCTTTCAAGTACCCCCAAAGAAAAAAAGTCACAAGAAGACAGATCAGGTGATCTAGGAGATCATAACACACGACTAATTATTCGATCGTCACTGTAAACATTGTTTAAAAAGTTCATGGAACGAACAGCAATGTGAGCCGTGGCCAAATCCTGTTGAAAGCAACCGTAGAAGCCTCAAAGATTTTCTTGGAGATTTTGTAACCTGGCAAAGATTTCATTCACCCGATCTTGTGTCTGGACATGGCGCTTTCGACACTTGTTTTTCAATTCAAATTCCATGGAAGCAAAGTTTCTTTACAAGCTCCAAAATTGTCGACCGATGTGGAATACACTTGGAAATTTGTTAATAAACCTCTTGCGTCTCTTACTGGAAGACTTAAGTCGAACGAAAGTGTCGTAAAGAAATGTTCTCCGCTTCAAAGAAAATTTCATGATGCACAGTTTAATGCTCTTGGGACACTGGTGTATCAGCCGGTCGCGCCGAACGACGAACGCGCTGGATGAACGGGGCCCTTGTTGACAAGTTCCCGGGGAACCGAGGGCTCGATCGCTGAGGCAAGCGGCGCGACATCTTCGGCGAAAGATAAAATGATCACCCGGTATATGGTAGTGAGGAATTTCTATTGAAAATAGGTTTTAGTTGTAGTAATTTTATTTTTGCTTCATTGACTTTCGTTTGTATATGGTTTTTCCAGTGAAGTTTCTTGTCTATGTTGAGTCCAAGATATTTAATTGTGCTGTTATGTCGATCCCAGATTAAAGATTCGTTGTTTAATGTCAAGGGAGTGGGAGGAGAGTTAGGCCTGAGGGTGAATATTTTGGCAGCGGTTTTTGATGGGTTAAGTTGGATATTTTTAGCGACACAACTATTTGTTAGATTAACATATGGTTTCATTGTGTTACATATTTTGTAAAGATCAAGTTCTGAGCAAAATAGCGCCGTGTCGTCCACAAATTGGGCGATTTTTATTGAATTTAGTGTAGGTAAATCTGAGACGTAGATATTGAAGAGAATGGGAGATAATGGTGATCCTTGGATGAGGCCTGCATTTATTTGCCTGGGGTTTGAGTTATAGTTATTGACATTAACTGAAAATGTTTCTTTGGATAGAAAACTGCGGGTAATTGAGGTGAAGAAATGAGGGTTTCCTATTCTTTTTATTTAGTTTAGTAGCGCCTGATGCCTTGTTCTGTCGAAAACCTGGGTTATGACGCTAGAGACGCATATTTTATGCTTTTTTTCTGGAATGAAGAGGATAGGTTTTCTGTAATTCTTAGTAACTGGTGCTGAGTTGATATGTTTTTGGTGAAACCGAATTGTTCGCGGGGGATGGCTTTGGAGGCTCACAGGAATTGGGTTAGATGTTTCAGAATATTTTTTTCAAAAACTTTGGCTAATGTGGCCAGTAAGTTATAAGGCGATAACTATTTGGAGCTATCACAATTCTTTTAGGTTTGGGAACGGGGATAACTGTTGCGTGTTTCTATTGCTGGGAAAGTACGAATGTCTAAAACAATTGTATAAATTGATAAGGTATGTAATTGCGGTTGAAGGTAATTTTTTAATATGTTATTATTTATGTTACCATGTCCAGGTGCTTTTTTACTATATTTATTTATGTTAGGGATGTTTGTAGTATTTTTGAGTGTGGACCGTAGCAGGAAACTGCATTCAGCTCTGATCGGTAGTTTTTCGTGGTTTCCCTGGTTAACACCAGGTGAATGTAGGAGTTAACCTAACAAACTGACCAAACTGCGTGTCTTGTTACTTCCTCTTTCTCCTTCTACCCTTACATACACTTACAGGCACTACACTACCACACTTGTCAAGAAATCAGTCAGAAGATTTGAAGTTGTTTCGGTTGCAGCAGTTCTCTGTTATTGGGAGATCTCTGGAGGAGGGAAAACTCCGCACGCCGACGTGTAGGCGCCGGATCACACCATCCAGCATATTTTTCATATGTTATTATTTATGTTATTATATCCAGGTGCTTTTTTACTATATTTATTTTGGTTGGGGATGTATGTAGTATTTTTGGGTGTGGGCTGATTTTGGATTGATTCTCCAGGAGACAGGAAATAATCAGCAGTGTTGCACAAACATTTTTTATTTATTCCGCTAAGAAATATATTTCGATTCGTCAAGGAAATGGAGTGATAATGAACTCCGCGATGTGGAGAATGAAGAAAATTTATGAATAAGCTTACTGCAATGCACAAAACTCCCTGCAACTTAAATTATTTCAAATTATCTTCTTGTAAACTACTAGTCATTAAATTCATGTTCAATACATCCTCTGAGGGGAACTAGTGATGATATACCTTTGTTATGGGATACGTATTTCTCATTGTTTGTCACGCTTCCAATTCCGTTATACAATCTCTGGGGAGGGTTCACTTTCCTATTTCATCCACTCCATTACAAATTATATGTCTTCTGCTGCATCTCCAATTCGTCTGCCTCCGTGTCTTTGCATGCGTTTGTGTATCTCTTTAGCTACTGTCTCATGAATCTTAACATATATCTGAACATTTTATCTTGAAAGATTGTCTACATAAATGACTGTTTTACATATTCAAACTCAATTAGATGGATCATAATAGCATTTATATTAGATTTCCGTAAGCTACAGATGTAATGCAATGTAACTTATGTAACTTATACTTTTTTGTATTGAAGAAAGAAGTCTATTTTAATCTTGTAGTAGTGATTGTTTAAAAACATGTCAAGAACAATATGTAATAACAAAAAATCAAGAAATATTTTAAGTTTCGTAGGGCAAGGTATCTATTTGCATCATGGAGATCTGTTACTGTTTTTCTGATCGGATATGGAGAACAGTCCAACTCAGAACCAATTCCGGCAGTTAACAAATACGGCAGCTCCTTACACACAACTAAGGCGTGCGTACAAGCAAGCATACATAAAGATGTAAGGGTGATTTTACCTCACATGAGAAGGCTGTTAGAATTTTTTTTCTATGAATCATCGCTACTTTTCAGCTCTGGTACTTCTCCTGTAGCAGATTATATTTGGATTCTAGAACATTACCTGCGCAGGAAAATACGTTGTCTAATATTTGAACTTCCTTTATGTCTGTCCTTTTGTGTCTGTTTAAACGAATTGCCCATCTTCAGTCAACATTCAATCATATTTTACACCTTGAACTACTTGAAGATCTAAAAGTTTGATTAGAGCTTGTGTTATTTATTGTAATTGGGAAATTTTTTCCATTCATTTGAAGTCATTAATTTATAGAAATATTCTTCCATTCTCTGTAAATGGTATTTGTATCACGAAAAAATATTGTTAAAACATTTCATTTTTTTAATATTTGCATAGGAGATAGGTGTTATTTATTTTTAGAGTTTAGCTCTTCTTATATTCGAAAAAGGTAATGGATCGATATTTTGTCATTAATCACTACATTTTAAGATTTTTTTTAATACCAAATAGTAATTTTTATATGAGAAGGTTTTCAAAGACAATTCATTGCTAGCTGATTGCAATTCATAAAAGATGCATTGCTAGCTGATTCCTGAAGTCAATATGTTTTCCAACTATTGTTGTTGTTTTTTTTACGCAAGATGATGCAAAATTTCTGTACTAAGTTTTTCTGATCTCCATGTAACAGAGATAGGTGTATACACAGAAAAGTAACATGAATTTCCCCTTGTTATTCTGTGTGTTATCCGATCACAGGCAAATGACACACCCTTGATTTTTATTTTTCGGTTTCTCTATTTTGAAAATGCAACAAATATAATAATAGTTTACAATTTGTTCATAAGTAGTTTGATTTAAATTTTCCTTAATTTAGATACTATTTTAATGGTACTTTATGGAGAATACAGAGGAAGAAACGTTATAATTTGCAAACGTCTCTTTCGTCCATCAAAGTTTTTATGTACTTTGAGTATGCTTAGAGATAGATCGCTTAAGCATAATTTATTGCTACTCTACAACTTTTGAATGCAAGCTTTTCACGTTTTGAACTATAAATACTGTTTTTTATTCAGATTTGGGATGGAGGGGTAGAACAATTTGGTAGTGGAGTCTTTGTGTCTGGTACTATTGAAAAGTCACGTAAATGTGAATATGTGTAACTGCATAAACTTGGTAAAATTCAGTATAGCAATAAATAAAAATACTATTTTAAACAGTTTTGATAAAATAAAGGAAATTGTAAAATAAAAATTATTTTTCTTAATGTGCTTACAACTATAAATATAGTTGTTGACATTGCGCAAGTCATTAATTGTTACTAAAACACTTTTCATACAAAACAAAGAACCAAATCGTGGGTGGAATTTTGATAAAATTACTTTTACATAAGCATTGTTTTCTGTGGAAGCTCTCACTCAGTAGACACAAATAAGTCAATTTAATTGAATATATCAAGAATGAATTATATCTCATTGATTTTTTATCATACTTGAAAACTACTACAGACTGATTGCACAAATTAATTTGTGGAACATATATTTTCCTGATAAAGAAGATATTAGGTTTTGAAAGTATTTAATACATTGTATTTATTTCGTACAGGAATTTATTTTTAATCATATCATTTTAATCAGATCATAATAAACCGTATCAGAATTAAACTGAATTTTCAAAAGTACCAAGACTTTTGGACATCAATTCGAGATTTATTTTCACGAATGTCCTCGGTGAGGGAAGACTCTTTGCAAAGCCTATAAATAATGAATTTCCGTAATTATCTAACGTACTTTTCTTACAGTGTAAATTTTTGGTGTTTTCTATATCAACTTACTGCATGTTTTAATTTACATTTGTAGTACGTAGAATAAAGGCACTGATATGTTCGTGACACAACACAGACTCTCAGGGAACAAAGTGAGTTGGATAAAAGTTGTCTTTACTTGGAAGAACGTTCTTTGGCATTTCGTTTATGTGCCTAAATATCCTTAACAGTCGCATGCCAACAGTATTCCAGCACCTGAAAGGATGAAGGGTCAACGCCGGACCTCAGAATAAATTGCAAAATAATTGAAGGAACTGTACATGTATTTCAGAATTAATGCTGTATGTACTTCAGAATATATTACTCATATTCTGTAATATTGTATTAAATATATTCAATTTTTAAGGTATAGTGAAGACATCCATATTTTGAACATTTTGTGCACCTGTTCTTTCCTCGGCGTCGCAGATGACAATGCTCTAAGAAGACCTATACTTTGAATTCTTTAAAGCGGCGGTCACGCACAAAAAGGGAGAACGAAGACAGACTGCAATAGGAAGCCGTATAAGTTGAAGCTGTAGTGACGTTGCAGCTCCCTAATGGAGTCTGCCTTCCCTCTCCCTTTTTCATGCGTAACCTTGAGATGTCAAGTTAAAAAATCGAACTGTACTTCAACATTTACATTGTTACGCCGATTGCACAACAGTTATCTGTATCAATAGATACTAAAGTAAGATTTTATCGTATTTGCGAGCAGGTCTGGCAGTAAGACACCGCTGACGTTTCCACGAAACGACAGTTTCAATGTTTAAAAAAATATACAAAAAGCGTCGAAACCGAAACTATCACTAAAGTTTAAGAAAGGTTGTAAGCATAAAAGTCCAAAATCGGAAATAGTAATGCTTTACCTAACCAAAGACAGAAAAGAAATATCGTTAACCGTCCTCTGTATGCGACTGTCTCAAATAAGAATGTGTCCTTTTCATTAAACTCGTAAAGAATTTTTTGATTTTCTTCATTTACATTGAAGTACCTAAAATGGTCGGTATGATAAATGGAAGAATTAATTTTTTCTTGGGTTTTGTTCTTGACTAATGGAAGGTCTGGAATTGGCAGGTGAAATAAATATCAACACCTAGTGTAACATAGGAAACAAATGTATATTTTCAAAATATCCAGTTACACAGCACGCGCGCGCGGCGGGAGGAGCCGGCGAGCCGAGAGAGGGGGGAGGAGGGAGGGCGGGGAAGAGGGGAGGGAGGGGTTAGGGGAGGGGAGGGGCGGGGCGGGGCGGGGACGGCTCCCCGTGCACACATTCGCCTGGAGGGGCACGCGCGGGGCTGCCGGAGAGGGCACGGCGCTCACGACCCATGCGTCTCGCTGCCTCGCTCCTGCGATGGGCTCGGAGCGAGAAGACAAGCTACCGGTCGAGTCTTTTCTAAGTTTAGCGAATTACACTGTTTTAAAAGAAATATGCTGTTTTTAGAAACTGTATAATACATGTGACTGTTTGCACTGAAGGTAGCTCTTCACCTGAAAAAACAAATCTAGAGTTTTGTGTCTATTTTGTTTTCCCTAGTACATTTAATTTCTTTATCCTTTTAGAGACAAAATAATTAATTTTTTTCTGTCTATTTGCTTATAAATAATTGGCCAAAGTGCAAGTTCTTACTTCAGATATCATAATCCTTCATCACGTTGATATGTTTTGATAATTCTTTCTTTAAATTATTCACAATTGTATATTTTAGTGAATGAACTAGAATGGTAAATCCAGTGTGAAAACTAAGGAGTCAGGATTTGATTAAATTCAGAAAAAACAATTTTTTATACAATTATTCCGGACATTTTAGTTCATATAACTGAAACGTTGAGTGACACATTAACTATTCTAGTTCATTCACTAGATCAAATCATGGGTTACATGCTGCAAAAATAATTATATTATTATCTTTTATTGTTTATGATTTTTGACGAGCATGAATGTGCTGAAAATTCCCAATTCGAGAAAATGCATGTAAAGTTATCTCACTAAGGGCTTCACAGTTGACACTCGCTTGGAAAAAAATATATTTGCTCGAAATCTAAGAAACGTGGTAAGAAGTAGTTTGAAGCAATTAAAAGACATAAAACAGAGCATACGGCCCAATAAACATTTAAAAACATGACGTTTCACGATTTTCATCATTTTAAGGTAGATGGCTACCATATCTAGGAATGATATGAATCTGTGATGGGTGGTGCTCATTTTGATGAATCTATTTTGCGTACGTAAGAGCGTATGTATATGTCTCGCTTTGGCCCCCAAACCTCAATTGATGTTTTGTAGCGTCAGGGTAAACCTAGTCTAACTCCTGCGCACTTTACAACTCAAAGAAACGAACCACTACTAACCATTCCAGTGCAGTGTTAAACAAAGTGTGAACACTATATGCGAAACTCGTCGAGTTATGGCCGTTATACGAGCATTCTTGTCGACATTGAGAGGAAGTTTACAGTACGGTCGTAAACGCACAAGGAAACTACATACAATACCGTTTCATTAACGGGGCAAAATTCATCTCTTTATGATGAAACTATTGCTCTTGTGACCTAAATTGTTTAATCTTTGAGTACGTCCTTTGCATAGTTGTACAGCTCAGTTGTAAGTGATACTGGACAGTGCAATTGCGGATAAAGTTATGAACGACTGTCGCTGGTTTGTTTACAAATATTATTTTGGAACGATTTCAATGAATAATGCAACAGTATAAAAATATTTCTACATTGTTTAATTGTTTTAATATGTATTTTACGTTTGTAAATGACCATATTGATTTATTGATATTCTTTACAGACACATAATTAGAATATTACTATGATAACAAACACATTTTGAAAAACGTGCTTCTCTTTTTAATTTCTCTGGTAATCTGGCTGTATTGGTTTTAACAATGAGATATGAAATGTCAGTTCAAGTTCATTAACCATTCTTTTTTGATTGATTCAAAGAGAAATATTTGCGAACATTCAGTGTTTATATTTAGTATGATCTCGTCATTATGTGTTTATATATAGTATTTTCTTGTGTATGTTTTTTCCTACTATATTTGTAGATTGAAATGTAGTTGGTATTGAAGTACATACGAAACATGTTTACAATGTTTTTGTTAAAAATATCTGAAGTAAATTGCACATGTTTACAAAGGAGAGCAAATATGAAACCGTTGCGCCGTGCCCGCTCTCAGAACTGAGCCCAGTTCACTACGTCATCAAACAGATAACCGTCCACAAAAAACTTACGACTTATGTGAGAGGATTGACACAAGAGGAGGGCATGGTAAGGAAAGGCGTTTGTCAACGATGTTGGGCATTGTCCCATCCTATATCTACACAAATATGGCCAATATATCATACAAATATCGCATATGCTGATAGAAAGTTCTAATTGGGGCTGTGGTCCCAGGACATCGTCAAAAAGAGAAGATAGGACTTAACATAGATATAGCACAATACATCTGTTTCATGTTATGTATCCACTTTCGTTTTGAAACTGAATCGCCATTTCAATAGTTCAGTTTGATTCAGTTCTTGACAAAAGCGCTTACGCGTCGTAGCCCGCAATACGTGAATTTTCACATCGCTGGAAGCTCCTTTTGACACTCGCCTGAGTACTAGTATACTTTTCTCTCACACCATACCATCACCGAAATAATCGAAACTTCTCTCATTAACAACGGCCTCGAATACTTTACGTCAGGCAACTCAGATTATTCACTTTTTTACACAATGATTTTTTTCGGTGTTTCAAACAGTTCTACCTTCCTCGCGTATTCCACTGTAAATACGTTCATGGTAACTCCTGCTTCTGATATTTCAACCACCATTTGAGTCATTTTTGAAATGGCAACAATATCCCATTTAAGTTTCAAGTTCTTATAAGCTTCCTTTCACACAAACTTCATAGTATGTTTATAACGGATAAGCGACCTATGTGTTCAATGGCAAGTATCACAATCAATAACGTACGCATAGTACGGAATGAGGCGTCCGTTGCCGGAGACAGTTCTCCTTCCTTAAAAATACTAACAGTCCATCTCCACATCGTACAGGGAAAATTCCCGAAGAAAAAGTAGTGTAGAATAAGAATGTTTTACATAAATGTTTAACTTATCTTATGAATGGTAGCAAATTAGTTCTAAAATGTTGTGTAATAGTCATTGTTCTCTATATTATTTACACATTTTTATTTTTAAATACTGTTAGATATGAAGATAGGCAGTGAAAATTGCAACCTCTTAAATCTCCTGCACGGAGACCAGCCTGTGCTCCATTTTCTAATGATTATATTCTGGACTTCCAATGTTCCTTTACTGTTGCAACTGATGACCAAGAAATCAACAAAATACAAGTACCTAAATGTGTCTTTATGTCACGCTGCCCACATTCAATCCGAAGAGCGACAACATCCCACAACTCTTCCTCTCAGTTCACTGATTCTGCTTATAAATATTTTAAAACCTCCCGATCCATCGTTCTGAAAATTGCTGTCTGGTTTCTAGAAAATGCGCTTGAATTTATGCTCATCCGACATATAAAGATTGCTGAAGTTTCAAAGATCTCGTAAAATGACAATCATGTTTGTATAACTTTGTAATTAGCAATTTGTCAATTTTCTTGAAATAGTGGGCAATGCATTGTTGCGTAAAGTATTATGCGCCTAGTCTTTATGACACGAAAGAATGGAATCTTAAATTTGTCTTCTGTTTGTAATGATAACTTAGTAATTCACTTTTGTTTAAAATAAAAAGCATTTCAAAGACATTACAAATGAGATCGTAATGACCTTTAGAAGACATGGGTTTCAAAAGGCATTGTTCTGTTAAAATTAAATTTGTGTTTATTAGCAACGCGCTACAACATTTCTAAGGAAATTAGTGCCAGTCGAAGCTTCCAACTGTCTGAGCAATAGAGTTTTAGAGAATAAACCAACCAATGTGAAGATAACACTCGACAGTTTCAACTGCGGTGGAAGTCTATTCAATAGCAATCAAGCCAATCGTCTACCGCGTTTACCCTTTCTTTAATCGCGTTACGGAGTTTTTCATCGGGTCTTTTTTCCTTTGACCGCCATTTTGCTGTTAAAGTCAAAAAAAGACTTGCTGCTTCCTGTAGATTTGAGTGAATATCTTTCAAAGTAGTTGTGACACGCACAGTAATGTGATTCAAACTCTCGCCTGAAGAGAACGTACTGCTGCAACGATTGTGTTGAAGAGTGAAAGTCGTGCTTATTGTAATTTAAAAACTAATAGTCAGAGAGTTATATTACAAGTGCAGTCAATTTATTAGTAATTGAGAACACGCAATTAATTCCTGCACACAATGCATTTCGGGATAGAATTCACCTGTCAAAGTATTATGTGTGTCTGTAAAGGTGTATAAAATATTCTGTTGATATTTTTACACAGTATTTAATGATAATATTGTTACGTTTGTAATTGATTTTGAAGTGAAACTGATAAATAGAAAAGTATATTAAAAACCCATCAACAATTAAACATCAAACATGTTTAAATACTTCGTTCCACGGAGTTGCCATTTGCTGAAGCACGGAGGTTCCCACCCGGCGCTGCTATATAAAGGTACGGGGCTCAAGAGGGGGTCAATCGGCGCACCGCGTCCCTGACCAGGAACCCGCTGGCGTCGGAGTGGGCTGGCCCGTTCCCTCGTCGCGCGAGAAGTCTCGCCTGCCGCCGCGCCCCTACACGCGCCCCGGCGCCCAAGCCGGCCCGCGCGGCGGCGGGCGGGCGCGGCGGCGGGCTTGCGTTCGCACGCATGCCGGATATCGGAAAACCGCTATCGCCCACGGGCGGCGACCCCCACGCCCCCAAACCCCCTTCCCCACTCTCAGTCGGGTCCTATTACTCGTCCCCTCGCCCACGCAGCGCGGTCTCGTTTGTTGCTCCTGCCTGCCTTCTGTGCGCTCAGCCTGCTCCCCTCCGCCCTCGCACACCTCTCGCCCTGTCCATCCATCTCGCCCGCTCATGATTTGCCTTCTCTTCGCCGCAATTCAAACTCGCTTCGGCTCTCTTCTTGCTCTCCTAACAGCATCCCACTCCAACTTCACTCTCTTCATCTCTCCCTCTTGTCTATTATTCTCTTCACCCTCCCTCCCATTTTACATGCCAGCCTATTTGCTCGCCCTCTCCCTCCAGTCGTCCTCGCATCTTTCTCTCTCGCTCATTCTCGCTCTCGTATCACCCTTGTCAGCCACTCCCTCGCCATCACACCACAATTCTCCTACTCATCCGTCTCGCCCGTTCCCGCTCTATGATCTGCCGGGTCGCTCGCATGCTTATATTTTGTCTCACTCCGTCCCCTCCGCAATTCACTCGCCTGCCTCTCTGTTCGCCCTCCCTACCACCTACGCATCCAACTCCCATCTCGGGAGCGTCACCCTCTCTGTTTCTTCCACTCGCCTGTTTTTCTTTTCTTCCGCCCATCACCCTCCACTTGCCCGCTACTCCCTGCCTTCCCTCTCTATCACTCATTCTATCTCTTTCACCCATCCTATAGTCTCTCTTTCGTATTCTCAATCTCACCCTCTTTCTCGCCCTCCTCACACGATTTCCAAACCAAGTCATCTCGCCTGCCCATGCCGTTTCCTCCCATTTTCAGTGTGCGCTCACTCTCCTTTCGTTTTCTGCATCTCGTCATGATCCCATTCCAGTCGCCCGCATCTCCTCACGTTTTACCCACGTTGCGGGAGATCACCTCTGTCACTCGCCTCTTGTTCTCTTCACTCGCGTTCACATTCTTTTCGTCAGACTGTTCGTTCCTTCTAACATCCTACTCGCCCTCCCACTTCACTTGCCCTCGCGTCCTCTCTCCCGCACTCTTCTCGTCCTCCTACCTCCTTTGTCACTCGCTTCTCACTCCACCATTCACTCCACTCAGTCGCTTCACACCACCATTACCCAACCTATCCATCTCTCCCGCTCACTTCATTTGTCCCCCCAACCCGCCGGGTCGCTCACTCGCCTCTAATTTTTCTCCCCCTCTCACTCCACTCGTCTGCTTCTCGTTTCGCTCTCCGAAACATCTCGACTTCCCCCCCCCCGTGCCATCACCACGCCCTTTATTCTCTTTACTCACACAGCTCGTCAGACTGTTTGCTCGCTCTTCAGCTCGCCCTCTCATTCTATCACCCTCGTGACATTTTCTCTCAACTCCCCTGCTCCTCCTCTTATCTTTCTTGTACATTCATCTTTGCCCCGGCCACCCTCCCACTGCAATCGTCATTTCATTTTGATACGCTCACATAATTTACTTTCACATCCTCCCGGTTTCCTTCTCACTGTGCAATCCATGCAATTCATCTCTCTCTCTCCCCATTCATTGACTCATACGGTTCACCCACTTTCTTCAGTCGTTCTCCCATAATGGCTTGCCAGGGGCGTAGCAGAAGGTCCAAATAGATCCCGTAACCGCAACTGCCAAATGTGAAGCATGCAGTTTTGAATATAATTTATACAGATACATAACATATTATAAATTAAATATAATTATTTAAACTCGTAAAATATCATTTTCCACTTTATGCCGTCACCGTGCCATAATTTTCCATTTTATGCCTCCTCCTCTTTTCAGAATGAGTTCATAAACTTTTCTACCCGAAACTCCGTATAATAAAACGAGCAATAACGTTATATAATGTGGAAAACAAACAACGTAAGTTACTCATGTGTTTATTCTCGTCTGTAGCCAGTTCTACGTAGCGTACTCGACCAACAAACATTTTGCAAAACCTTTTCAAAGCAGGGGCCGGGGTCGTGCGCTAGACGGCGGTCACCTCGCGCAGTTGACTTCGAAGAACGTAAGCGATGCGGTTAACGCACTGTGAATCTCCCTCACTCAACCCAACAGTTCTGCATCCTTTCTCGTTTTCGAAATAAATCACTGGCAAGAAATTGTGGAAATAACAAGGAATAATTTAATTGATATTCAGTTGACGTGCAATTTGTTGTGAATTTCTAACCACAAAATACTTTCAAAATCGTTTCTAACAGCAGCTTGTTATTCAGGGTCGGCAAGTGGTGCGTCGGTAGAGCCACCCTAGCTACGCCCCTGCTTCTCGCTCATTGCGCTGGCTTGTTTGCCTCGCCCGCTGATCGCCCTGGATGGTGCTCGCCGCTCGCTCGCCCGCCTTGGCCGCCCGCCCGCGGGCGGCCGCGGGCGTCGCGAGT
>BOPP01000077.1:5725726-5745758 GCA_017312745.1 Gryllus bimaculatus | reverse complement strand
CCGCCCCTATCGCTCGCGCGGCGATAGCGTCGCCACTTAATGTCACTGCGCCGCCGGAGTTGTGGGCGCCCACCCGCAGCTGGAGCGGTCCGCCCTCTTCGGCTATCGCGCCCCGCGCGCGCCCCCGCGCTGCTTTACGGCAGCCGATATGAAATGCGCCCGGCTGGAATCTCAGTGCCATCGCTGTGTGTTGGGCTAGGTGGCATATCATGCGAGTGCCGTATCTCTGGTTCTTAAATTCTGTTACAGACGATTTTGAGTTTAGATCAGAGAAAACAATTATTTAAATCGCTATCGTTTCGGTTTTTATGAAGCCTTCTTCAGAGCTATAACAGCCAATTTGCTTTTTTTGTTTCATCTATGTTCGTCATCAGCTTTTATTCCTATAGGCAGCCCTCAATATTTTTACACTTGTATTTTATATTTTCCCTATTTCTTGAAACGAATTCTTATGCCTCACGAACACTATCCTGCTTACCCATGTTTGCATGAACTATGCAGAGCAAACAATGAGTAAGGAATCTCCCAATTCCGTACTGGTGGTTGTTACGAAGATTTTATTAGCACCTGAACTCAAATTAATTTCTAATGTATTGTAATCTCATTGATAAGCGCTGTACTTGCGGATTTCTTCATTATTGAACATCGAAAAAATGGAAGTTTCTTTTATTTAGTCTCTTGCAACAATGAACCACTTTTATACCTTTTAGATTTTTTGTTTGTTCGAAAATATATTGCATTTACCAAGAAATCATTTATCAATTTCACACAAAATGATGTATTCGGCGAGGCTATTTTGGTGCGTCCTGAATATAAGATGATTTGAAAGGGTTTCAAAGAATAAATATGGCTGAGGCATATCGTTTTAAAAACAAATATAATTGATAAAAGTATTTCGTTGTAATAAATAACGATATAAGAAGAGTGACTCGTGAAGTTAGAATTATTAACTGCGGAACGTAGCAGATTAGAAGTACATCAGTCCTTGAGAAGGTTTATAAACTTAAATTGTGTACCGCATATGCTATTTTTTAATCAATGGGAACCAGGTGTTTCAGGAAGAACAAATAATGTCGTACTCATTTCGGGCTATATAATTTTATTTGTATATGTGATGACCATTTCCTTCGTTCTTCTTCGCACAATATTGAATATTTACATCCTCTCATTGTACATAAAACCGTCTCAGAATTGTTTCAAAGCCATTGATATGTAAAGAATCGACCGTATTTTTAAGTTGAGGAGAAGCAATACTGCCGAACAGAAGGCGTTGACTAGAATAGATATCTTTAACGGCATATTACCAATTATACAGTGTACTCTCATAGATTTCCGCGAATGATTGTGAGATATAGGTCTTGGCCAGATACCATACACTCCAGAACAACGGACGTGATATCCTATATACGCCTGCCATAGAACAACCCCATAGCGGGAGTTTGTGTGGTCTGTAGGGAGATACCTGACACGACAACATTTATTACTGTTCGGTCGATAGTTGCCCACTTATCGCGGAGGGAGCCTGGAGGAGGTGTGTGGGCGGAGCAGGTGGATGGGCAGGCGAGTGAGTGAGTAAGTGGGTGAGTGGGTGAGTGGGTGAGCAGAGAGCGCGTGCCTCCCTTTCGCAGAGCAAACCTCACCGGCAGTGACATCACAACGACACTTGGGGATGGACACAATCACTGACAATCTCCCAAATAGTAAATCTTTCGACAAATTTAACATGGTTTTGGGCAAAAGTGTTTTGGTGATTAAGTTATCCAACAGAGCGAGAAAAAATGGTACATACAAGAAGTCACAGCTTTTGGATGTATTCTTCCCCGAACCTTCTCTTCATAAGTTTTCGAATTACTGACAAAGGTGATCTCCACAGAGCATTTAGCCAGGTAGAAGACACATTTTCCACTAGCTTATTACAGTTTAGCTTTCCGTTTCCTCCCTGTGATTTTGCTACCTTTTTTCCACAACAAATTTGTACAGTGATAGTATCTCCTGCCAAACGTATTGTGTCATTAAATATTAACATAACCTATATTAATTAACTATAACAATATATTGAATTCATTCAATCCATTTCAGTGTTTAAATTTGTTTCCTATGTACGTACGCAACTGTGTAAGATTGTTACATAAGTAGTACAAATACGTAATTAATATAATTAATTTATTAATGTAATCAATAATTATTATAACATAAAACGCTAAATGAATATGAACGTAAGCAATGTAATAATAAGAAAATATATACTTACTATAAATGGAAAGCGTTTGAACCAAATCAATATCAGTGAAAAGTATTAAAATAATATTTACAAACGAACGTTTTGGGAATGTGACAGAAACAACACAGGAGTAAAGAAGTCTTTGCTAGCCCTTCAAAATACTCCAATGGTACAGTTGACTCTGATAGGTTTCCTTTCGACCGTATCCTGCTCTCAGAATTTACGAAAGAAAGATATCAAATTGCTTCGTCTCATTCCCCGGACTGTGACTCCCATGGTCACTCGTTGAAACCTCAGTCAGAATATCTTGGGATTACAAAACTAATTACACTAATGTCACGGTAACCATATAGAAAATGTTTCACGATATGTGGACAGGATGGAAACTGCCAGCTTGTGACACATAACTCGTCTCTTTTTCTTCAAGAGGCCAACTTGCGGTTGATGGTGTCGAAGAAAGTTAACTGAGGTTTGTTCACGACAAATATCGGTACCATTCTATCGAAAATTCATACATTTTGTTTCTTGTGTTCTTCATCTTTTTTTTATTACCAAGGAACTTAACAATGCTGTTTCCGAGTACCGGTTATTACCCATTCGGGAGTCCATATGATGCTGTTTTTCGAGCTGACTGTTGATGACGGCAGCAACACGACGGGTCAACATTACTTTGCTCACTACAGCTGCTTCCAGCGGTGAGGGTGTGGAGATGCACATCATCGGCCTCCTTCCCAGCTGCAATCGCAGCGAAATATCTCCAGCACCTCACCAGCTGGGCGTATTCACAGGCGGCGGAGAGCTCTTAAGGAAGGTCCTGGAATACACCCAAATCCGACTCTCTTCAAACAGCGGAGAGTACGATGACTCTTGTGGAATTTCGAAGAGCCTTGTTGTTTGAAACGATGGATGTGTGTTTTTACAGAACTACATGATCCTTTATTTAGAATACTTTGTTATATTTTCGACATATTTTCACTATTTAAATTATTTCCTAGAAATTTCATATATGGATCATTTATAGAATACATTTGTACTGAAATAGTAATTTTCCGTAAGGTTGGCAAATAATAAACATCTCTTTTTTTCTTTTAAGAGCAAAGATACGATATATGGGCGCACATTTCCTAATAAGTGTATTTCGTCAGAGTATCATCTTGGAACATTTTTTTATACAGATTATGCAATAAAAGTTTCTTTACACATACTTTAACAAAGATCGAGAGTCACGGGCACCCTGTTGCTTGAAAGGCATGAGTCAGTCGTTCGCCTCGCTCGCGGGCGCCGCACCACACGTGACGCGAACGGCGCGGGGGCGATGGGCGTGGGCGGTGGTCGCCCGCAGGGGCGGCGCGGGGCTGGCGAGGGCGCGGGCGACGGCGGGTGCGAAGGCGGCAGTGTCTGCGGCTGCGGTCTCGGCGACTGCCCGGCTCAGCAGAAAGGAACGGCGTTCCGTGCCTCACCTGGGGCGCCCGCCTGCCGCCAGGAGCGCTGCTAGCGACAGCAGCAGCAGCGCCAGCGACGGAGACGCCTGGAACCACGGAATCGCGGCAGCCATGTTAGCTTTATAGGCGGAATGATGCGTTTGTGGTCAATAATGTAGTAAATCTGTAATGTAGTAAATCAAGGTCTACTGGTGGCACGATTTGTGCCACTGTGGCATGCCACGAGCTTCTCAGTGCATCTAGTGTAGGGAAAGGAAATTATTTATAGTAACCACGACGTTTTCTAACTTCGTGGAACCGCTTCCTGTAGAAAAAGAATGAGTAAAAAAAAAATCACACGTTCTGAATTTTTTTAATCCTGCCTAATCGTATTTCGCGAATAAAACGTAAAGGCGATCAGGGCAACTTTGACGACCTACTGCTCTCTTGTGGCGAGGTGATCATCTACCTAGAATGGTGAATTTGTCGTGCTATCCGTGCCACGAACGGCCGTCGGTGGCACTGACCTTGACATAACTGTAGTAAATGGTCTTTGGACATTTCTTCAAACTCACAAGATCTAAGTGAACTGACCTGCAATTTTTTAGAGGATTACATAAACAGAATGAATCGATATTATTGATAAGTCACAAAGCATAAAAATATAAACCTAAAAATAGTATGATCTAAGAATGGAATCAATTTTGCAGCTATATAATTTCATGGAAATCCATTACTGTAGATATTTTAAGACTGATATCTCTTTGGCAGTGATAAGATATTCTATGTATGAATTATTTAGAAATACTAATCGCTTTATGAGGAAAAAGCGATGGACACAATATACTAAAATAATAAGCTGAAAGATAAAATGGACTAGAATTACTGTGATTACAATACCAGAATCGGTTTTGAAAAAGCCACTTCACTCGTTTCCCAGGGCGGGCTCATGTTATTGAAAAATATTACATCTCCAGAGAAGTGTCACTTTTCAAGTAAACAGAGTACCACGCTTAGGTTATATCAATGAATACTGGATACGTAGCACTTTGATTTGCATGGAAGCTAATAGAACAGGCTAATTTAAATAATTTCGATCATGTTTCTCTCCAGTTTCCCTGATCCACTGAGCAAATGCTGAGATGGCCTCTTGTTTTGCTGCTGGACGTAAATGTAACTTCACTAGGCGCACATTTTGTTGAACTCTCCTTTTGCTTGAAACAGTAAGAGTA
Organism: Gryllus bimaculatus; assembly: GCA_017312745.1. Taxonomy (NCBI): domain Eukaryota; kingdom Metazoa; phylum Arthropoda; class Insecta; order Orthoptera; family Gryllidae; genus Gryllus; species Gryllus bimaculatus. Next base: position 5,740,884 of record BOPP01000077.1, on the reverse strand, counting down.
GAGGTAAGGGCGAGTTTTGTTAGTAATGCAGAAAAGTCATACTTGCAGTTCGTATACCGATGCAAATACTTTTTCTATAACTCAGAAATGAAAATGACTATTCACCAATTATTGCTAATCTTGCGATTTTTAAAATTTATTTTTATTTATTTATGTTAAACTTTTACTCATCTTTCAAGTATTTATATTTAAAATGACGGGAAGGGATTCTAGAACTCAAGAAAATGTGCGAAGATTATCTTTTCCCCCTTACGTCACATACAGTTTTTACTGTTTTTTTGACTGAGAAAAACTAAATAACCTAACTAAATTTCGCAAAGATTGGCGAGGTCGTAATTTCAAATTAAACGATTCACTTAGAGTGAAACATTTGTAATGCGGGCAAGGCATGTACGTTGCCATTAAAACTCCAATTAAGGTAGTGGGGTTTGCACGAAAAACGCCGGCTGTTGGAAGTACATATTTGTTTTAGCAGCACTCAGTAAATTGAGATGTTCCTCACGGCCGTTTTTGGGCAATGCAATGTCCATATGTTTCAAATATGGGCAAACACGGAGCAAATGAATTTTTGAGTGTGTTATTGAGTGTGAGGTCTTTAAAAGCACCTTTATCTTTATTATTAAATTAATGTTCTTTTAGCTATCATTGCATTAAGGTCATTAAAATGTCTTACTCGTGTTGCATAACACATTGATTATCAGATAAAATTCAAAATATGCACGTAAAATAAAATGAATTTTTCAATTATATAGTAAGTAAATTGTGAGAATTACTAGAAAATATTTGGATTTTAAATTTATTTTCAAATTCCATTATGAATATCAAACTTCCTTATTTGAGATACAATGGCCTTCATGGAATGTGAAATGTAAATATACACAATAAGCTAACCTGGAAATAAATCGTAGGTCATTATCATCTGTCTTAATCACTAGTTTACCTCTTTCCTAATTACACTCGTGGAGTCACGTGGAGCTTTGTCGACAGTATCCGAAGATTTGAGACGTTTCGTAACCGAAACCGGAATTTCGTGTTAACTGCAGAGGACATCTTAGTTAAGAATTTTCTAAAAACGTGTTTGTCTGAAATAGCCATTTGTACGAAAAACGTTTTTCACTACACGTGTTAGTGTTATTTTTTTCAATTTAAGTATTCATGTTGAGTAATATACATAATAGAATTGGTAGGGTTGCAACAGTGGATACGATGTTGACTCGATGGTAGCGGTAACAATGGTGATAAAATAGCGGTGATTAAAAGATGGTTGCATAATGATATTGTGATGGCGCTAGGGTATGATGGTCTTGAAAGAACTGAGATGGAAGTAAAGGAGGGTCAGGTGTGTATAGAATGGCATTTGAGAAGGAGGTGGTTTTATAATATGAATTTAGATGGTTGGAGTGATGGTAGTGAGGAGTGTAGTGGTGTATCACTTGAGTAATGTTATGTCGGTAGTCGGTTGAATGCGAGCGTGATATGTTGCCGCGGTGGCGGGGTTAGTGTGGGTGTGGTGCTGAAGATCCCCTTATTCTGAAATCAATTGTGGTGTCGTAGGGTTTGTTTCTTTACGGCGTGTGCAGGCGGAATAAGAGAGGCGGTATTGATGCAATGGTGTTGATTTGGAAATGTTGATGTGATGAGGGTGTTGATGTGTTGATTGAGTTGTTGTGACCATGCTTTAATCTGACGGGGTGTTGACAAGATAATGGTTTTGATGTGACACTTGGTGAGGTGGAGTGAGGTGGGGTTGGTGCGATTTGTGTTGTGTTCGTGGCGTTGGTGAGGTGATATGATAGTGTTGGTGTAGGTGCCGATGTGCCGGAAATGCTGGTGTTGCTGAGGTGGTATTGGGATTGATGAGGTAATATTAATGTTGGTTATTGATGCAGTGGTGCTGGTATGAGGCTGTGGTATTGGTAATGATCGTCCCGTGGTATTGGTGCAGTGGTGGTGGTTGTGGAGAGAATGGTTGTTGGCGTGGTGATGATGACATGATGTGACAGTGATTATGGGTAACTGGTCATGAAGTGGTGGCGCTGATGTACCGATGCCGAAGTTGGCGTAGTGGTGTTGGTGTGGGGATATTGTTGTTGTTCGGTGGTAGTGATAATATGTTGGTGGCTTGGATGTGGTGGTGTTTTGATATTGTTGTTGGTGAGGAGGTGGTACTGAAATTTTTGCTGGCGTGGGGATAATGTGTTGATGGTGCTGACGTGCCGGTGCAGATGTTTGTCAGTGGTGATGTAGGGGAGCTAGTTTTAAGAGAAAGTTGGAGCGGAGGTGTTGGTGATGTATGGTGGGTGGCGTAGTGGTGGCGCGTGGCTCCGCGGAGGTTGTGCGGGTGTTGAATAGATGGAGTTTTATTGTTGGTGATGTGGTGGTATTAGTATTGCTGTTGGTGATGGTAATGGTGTACTGGAAGTGTTGGAGCGGAGGTGTGGGTGGTGAGGAGGCGGGGCGTGGCAAACATTTCGAAGGTTGTGTAGGTGTTGAAGTTGTATTGTTATTGGTGTTGGAGTGGTGGTGGTGGTGGTGGTGATTGTGTGTGGAGGTGTCGGAGCGGAGGCGTGGGTGGCGCGGAGGCGGGGCGTGGCACGCACCGCGGGGCCGTGTGCGGCGTTGGCCGGCCGCTCCGCCGCCTCCAGGTTGCCGCGCGTCACCTTCTCCTGGCAGCGGCCGATGGCGTCCAGGTCGAGCGCGCTCATGGGCTGCCCGTTCAGCTCCAGCGGGGAGATGCAGAAGTTGTGCGAGCGGAAGTCCTGGCGCGGCACCGTGCTGTTCGCCAGCGGGCCCTGTAACCACACGCGCACCACCGCCCGACTAGACAACGGCGCCTTGGAATTTGCCGGTTCTGGCGAACTAAAAACAACGGAAACTTGAATTTATTAAGAATAATACTCAATGAATAGAACCAATTGCAGAAAAAAATTGCAGCGAACAAATTCATTTACGCTACATACATGCAGTTGGTGAAAAATCGCCCAAACAGGTTTTTCAGTTTTCTGTATGATCGTGGAGATTTATTATTCAACTGCATACTCAGTTCGTATACTCAGTGTCTGGCGGAATTTTCTATGAAAAATGAAATCTTAATAAATTCATTGTCCATTCATAAATCCATACACATTCATAAATAACTCATTTATTTAAATGCTGTTATTCATTAAAAATATAGTGGAGCTACAGAATGGCTCAGACTTTCCCATATTAGTTTTCTATTTCCTTTGGTCTCGGCTAGCTATTCGAACTTTCCACATACTCTTGCTATGTGCCTCCTATCGCCAACAAAGTACATTAAAAAATGTCTTATGTTTTCGGGGTCCCAATAGTAGAAAGGAAATATTATTTTATGAATATTAAATACAGTAAAACCTCGCACTAAGTGGCAATTTTCTTTGAAAAATGTCGAGCCGTTATTAAGAAAATGGTGCGGTGAAGTAAAATCGAAATTTGAAGCTCTTTTCACAGAAAATGTTTGAGATTACGAAAAACTTCATTTGAAGTCATTTGAAACACTGTAACTCACAAATACTATAGTGTTATAAAAATAAAAATGCTGGAAATGTGCATATTAACGGCGTGAGAGATTTAAAAAAAGTACAGTTGTGCAATTTTGGAAAAAACACACATTAATCTGAAATGAACTTTACGTCATATTAAAGAGCGCAATTAGCAGTATCCTTTCAAAAAGTTTGAAGAAAAAATTAAGAGCCGTTTTGAGAAAATCTTGTTTTTTGTAACTTTTTAAAATTGCACAAATTGCACGAAAAATTGTGCGTTAACTACTAAAATTTAAAAACCCTACTCAAAGAACAAATTGTGGACAACAAATTTCATTGAAAGGAAAACATCTCTATCTTCAATTTTGAAGTTGTATGAATACCCCCAAAAAAAGAAACTCTTGAAATTTTCTAAAAATCGTAGTTAACCGTGAAAATCGGTCCTATGCAACCTTTATAAGTGTATTTCACTATATTTTTAGAAGAAATTTAAAGAAAAAACTTGGAGCTATTTTTGAGCAAATTTTGAAAATTTGCCAGGGGCTTCATGTAAAGTACTCCCAAAAACTAATCAATGATTTTCAAAATCTCAGTTCTTTGAGTCAGGTCAAATGGGCAGAGATTTCTTCAATTTGGAAATAAACCTACGCATGGTTTAGGCGCTTCACGTACACCAGACAGACAGGCGGGTGGACGTTTTGGAGAAAAAAGAAAAAAAACACTCTTTTTCGGTATTAGTGGTCGCCAAAACGTGTATTTCCATTGAAATTTAAAAATAGTATTTCCGCAGCATTACATAACATTCCATATACTATTACATTCCATATACGGATGTATACGGGAAAGTAATATTATTCTCCATCACATACACGGAGGGTAGACTTCATTTGAATAACAATTTATTAATTCTTCAGAATGGTTTACTTGAAACTGGCAGAAGCAAGCGACACTTAATTTTCTTAGTTGAAATGAGTGACCGGAGTCGCTTAATAATTTCGTTTTCTCTTCCTAGAACCAACTACTATAATCTGTACCTGTGCACCTTCGTTTCGCCTTAATCAGTACCTATGGTATTCAATGTGTTTCAAGGTCTTCCAAGATTATAATTGCATTATATTTTTATACACAATTTGTAGGGAAAACAAGTATTAAAAATGAAAAAAGTTGTATTGTATCTTGAACAAATGAAGAATGTTAGAAATTACTCTGTTATCTTTAAATATAAAATATTGTACTAAATAGGGATTAAAAATGTATTGCGGAACAAAAATAAAACTTCAGTTATTTATTTTGCATAATATCTAATTTTAAGGGTTTCAAATCACTTTGTTCTATAAGAGAAAAGTGAAATCCTCATATTTAATTTAATGATGACCTATTTACGAACTATTACGTCATTATTTAAATTGCTCTCTTTAACATAAAGTTACAAGTTTTTTTCATCGATTTGACGAGTCACGGTTAATTTTATTTTTTGGTAAATCTTTACACCGAGAGAAAGTTGTTACTAAATTACAATGCATTTTTTAATAGAATAGTTATAAACTAATAAAGAACAAAAGATACAAAGCGGTGCAGGGAACTTCATGCTGAATATTTTTTTATAATCACAATACTTATACGTTTATATTATATATTTTAATTCATAAAAATAAAACTTGCATAAAATGTTAGTTTTTGCGAGATTTGTAAATGTTAACTAACCGAACATTGTGTATGATATCGTTATCTTACGTTTAGAAGCAAAAGCTAAATAAGCTTTTACAATTCAGATGAATTATATTCAAAACTGATCTACTAGTTAAGATTATTATCAAAGTGCAACGTACAACAAAAACAGGTAAAGAAATGTGATTATAGAAGCAATAGAAGGAAAAGGACAAATTGAAATACAGAATACTTATTCTCGAATTCTGAATCTATCCCTGTAACTATTGTATCTTATTATCGTGGTGATAAAATTAAAGTGTAGACAGAAACGAGGAAGTGTGTCTTACTTCATTACGATAGAATTCTAATTATCACTGATAAAGACTTGATGAGAAAATAATACTCGTAGGTGCTGAAAGAGGAGAACCACAGCAAATTGGATTCACGTATTATTGATTAGGGAGATCCGATCATCGTTTCGCAATTTGGAGAACTGGCGTTCAGCTTCAGGCGAAGGTAGAATAGCGATACCATCTAATTAGCAGGCCTAATGAAGTCTGCTGTAATAAGGCAAACCTAGATATCACTTGACGTGATTAATCTGACAACCCTCTCTAGCTTACCGAATAGGAGATGGCTCGTTAGTGATACTATTGGGTATACCTCTGCGAGCGTAATTTAGTTCAAAAGGAATCATTGTTACTTACAAAGGTTTACAAATAAAATGCTTGTTTTTAACACCATCCTCGTAAAGTGTAAGCTTTTTATTGTTGATTTAACGATTGATTGTTAGATTATCGGGTCGCGAAAACGGCTAAGGTCATTAGTTCCGTAAATGTAGTACATGTTTTTCCTCGGTGGCGGTGAATTTCCTTCGCTGGATGGCGAAAACCTACTGTCGGTTAGCGGGTTTTCCCCAACCAGGTACTTCCTAATCCGGTACAAACTATAAACTCCCGACGTATGTTGTAGGGTAGAGCATGTAATTAATTGGAAGTGTGTACAAGAAACGGAATATAGAACAAGAAAGAAAGAAATATGGCGTGCGGTCCGTGGCCCGTTTGCAAGGTTACTGCTCCGGCATCCGTGGGGTGTTGATCGGAGAGACCACGGAAAGCGATCAGATCAGCCCACCGCGCCGTTAGAATTCTTCTCCCAACTGTGGCTTAACTCGGTCTATTTATGTAGCCTAGTGTCGAAATCCTGCCACCGTCCTTACTCGAACCCGAGGACCTCCCGGTCAGAGGCACTGTAGCGACATCGATTGATGCCCTGAGCCACAAGGGGAGTGGAATAATGTTGAAGCAATGAGGACACGGATATTATTTAAAATAATGTAATGCTCATTTCATGTATACTTACAAATAAAATGAACACAATCAAATACGTCACTTACTTTAATTCATTTAATTATTTTACAGTGTTAGTGATAGGGAGCTGACTTTTCCTAATACATTTCAGGCAAATAGATCAACTACGAAGTCGCAATAAACATACTTTAAAAAAATTATGTTTCCGCCCGGGATCGAACCGGGGACCTTCCGCGTGTTAGGCGGACGTGATAACCGCTACACCACGGAAACTACATGCTAAGATTTTCGAAGATAATAGTGGCAACACACATACTATTAACACTGCAAAGGATAATTGCAATGTAAATTCTACTTCATAAAAGTCATTTACTGCTGTCCAGAGCTCCTTAAATTATTAAGCGCTAATCAAAAGCATACATTCATTAATTCACATCAGCGGTCACAAAAGTGGTTCGGCCGTAAAAGTGGAGCGCCTGGAGAAAGCGAGAGTGGGAGCCTGCGAGACTTCAAATGACGTCACAGCGTGGTGGACCACGCGCACCGCAAAGGCGACCGTCAGGAGACGGAATTGAGAGCACTGCCTTCCAGCGCAAATATAATGACAAGTATTTATTTGAAGTATTTATTTACATGAAGTATTTATTCTCTCTTACTATTGCGCGTTACGGCAAATATTTAAAGTAGATCTCATAATTGAGACTTTTAAAATTTGGCCCGTGGGGAGATCGAACCCACGACCTTCGCGTTATTAGCACGATTCTCTAACCAACTGAGCTAACGGGCCACTTGGCGATACTACAGCTGCTTCATGATTTAGGTACACTATTTAGTAAATTGTTAGTGAGGTTAGCCTCTTTCCTAGTTGATATTTGCCACTGATTCAATGAAAACGATTGGTTCTTGGAAGGACCGAAAGATAGTATATTTTAAGGTAGTACATTTGTTAGATCGACCACGGTGAAGTACCCCCAAAATATACTTTAAATGAAAGAAATATCTCTGTTCTTCACGATTATAAGAAAAAAATGGATCCTTTCCGTCCTAATTTTTCAATAATTAGTATACGCTCTTATGGAAAAACTTTCGCGGGCAGAGGTTTTTAAAAGTGATTGAAAAAGTTATACGGTGAAAGTACCTCTTTTATTCAATAGCTAGTACATTCTTTTGTGTAATCAGATGATATTAATTGTAACATACCTCACCTCTGGGAGTTACTCTGGGAGTTGTGTTGTAGATGCTATTGTCAGCATTGTTTCTCTTCGGGTACGAGAGAAAGCCGCCCTAATATAAAATTTTATGCCACACACTATTTGAAGATAATTTACTTACATTCTAGACTAATATCCAACGCAGAAAGAAAGAAAAATATGGGTGACGAAGTCAATCTAATTTGAATTAGGAATTGTCAACCTATGAAAATGAAAGATCATGCGAGATACCTAATTTATTAGTAAATATTTTTTTATAGATATAATATTCAATACTTTTCTTTTAACTATTTACAAATCATTCTTTAATGCTCCATTTACGTTTACAAGTACTTATTGTATCTATCCAAAAATCTATTAATCAATAGATTAATAAATAGTCGAGTGTTTGACTAGCGACTGGTACGAACTGGTACCACCTTAAGCCAGATCTCCCGGCATGTGTGGTAGTGTAGTGCATGCTAGTGTAAGTGTGTGTAAATAAGAGATGATGAGGATAGGTCAAGGAAAAGGAAGGAAAGTTCGCGCGCCGTGCGTGGCGTGTTAAGGTACTGCTCCATTATTCAGCAGGTGTTGATCGCAGAAAAAAACGGAAAACTACTAATCAGAGCAGTCTTCTAGAATCCTCGTCCAGATAGCGACTGAAGTCGATCTATCTAACAAGCTAATGTCGAAAACCGTCTGGACTTTAACCTAGGATCTCCTGTCAGAGACACTGCAGTGATTTCAACTGATATCCTGAGCCACCTCTCCATGTTTGTTTTTTAAGCTTCATTGAAATTTAACCATGGTCCACGATAAACGACAATCATCAATTTCTTTATGACAACGAAAATAATTCTCGCTCATGACATATTAATTTCCATTAACATCATATATTCACCTTTCGCAAAATTAATAGTCGCCTTTAAAATAAGATTCTAAGACATTGGAATATTAAGTGAATAATATGTTGTACAACATTCGTTTCTTAACATCTTATTACAATTATTAAATGGTCATCAAACTCACTCTAACAACCTTGGTGATTTGATAATAATTATTCTCGTATCTCATATTGTAATGAAGTGTCTTTCGATATCTATTTCGTAAATAATATTAGTAATATCTCGTTTCCTCATCTGGTTAACACGTGAAAAGTCGCATCGAGATAAATGGACATTCATGAAATGTTGATAAGAATGGGACTGTCTCCGGGACGGTGGCTCCTCGTGGTTCAATGCCAACGTGGCAGCGTCGTGAACTGACTTCCACGTGTCGGAAAGCTGCCTTCCCTGGCTCCTGCGGAGGAGGCAACGGCGCGGCGGGGAGCCCTGGGGAACGCCAGTGATTAAGCGTGGATTAGCCCGCGCCTCCCCCGCTGCCCCCACCCGTAGCAAGCACTACCCCTCCCTCTCAGGCGCATACTATTGCAACACACCCAACACTCTCCTTGCACCCGCACAACGCCTATCGTACTATCAGCTGAGAGCAACGACAAAACTGTTGCTACTGCAAGCTTCTGTGTGGATTGTTCGGTTGATTGATGAGTGATTACCGCCGCGTCAACGGATAAAGTAATTTGTCCCGTAAGTGTGGTGTATGTGTTCGGAAAATGACGGTGGTATTTTCCCGCTGGATGGTGAGATCCGGCGCCGACCTACCGTCGGCTAGTGGGGTTTTCCCAAGTCAGGTATCTCCCACCAGCGTGGAGCCGCCCCAGCCGAGACAAGCTCCAAGCTTCCGACCATCTCCCGGCATGTGTGGTGGTGCAGTACATGTACGTGTGTGCAAGTAAGGGGTAGGATACAAGGATAGATCGCGCGCGGTCTGCTCCAGCATTCGCCTGGTATTGAGCGAAAAAATCACCGGAAACTACCAATCAGAGCAGACAGCTTCTAAAATTCTCCTTCAAACAGCGATAGAACGCGATCCAGCTCTCTAGCTAGTATCAATAATCTATCCACCACCGCGACTCGAACCTAGGACGTGCCGGACAGAGGCATTGCGGTGACATCAGTTGATGCTCTGAGTCACCTCTCCCTGTCTGGAAAAACAAAATGGAGTTTGAATCCAGAGGAGTATTTTGGACACTAGCTAGGTAACTAAGCGGAGTTCAGGCTGCCTGGATGGATAATGTTATCCAATTCCACATTCCACACCGACTCACTAGTGGAGTTTAAACATGACGCATTCAAAAATTGTACGAAAAGTTAATTGGTTTGAAAAATTTTGAATGAAGTGACTGTAAAAGACACAAGAAAATTGATTCAAAGGCAAATTGGGCAATATTTAAATAGAAGTGAACTTGAGAAAACGTGGAGATACCAGCAGCTGGGAAGTGAGATCACAGCTCATAGCGAAACTATAGCGGAATAAATGAGGTTTAAAAAAATGGAAAAGTAGATCCATAATATTCGCGAATAAATATATAGTGCAATGTGAAGAAAATCTGATTTTATCAAGGCGAATACTCGCGAAGGAAAGATGATGATGATAATCTGCGATTTCCCCGTTAAACTGCAGAAAATGGAACAAGTACTAGATGTGATGTCAATATCAGTTAGTATGGATATAGTAAAGCCAGATAATGCGATGGATTCATGAAAGTTCGACAAGTCCTACGTTTTGAAGAGGCTGAAAGAAAAGTAATTTGCGAGATTTCAAAAAAGGAGAGAGCTTAACAGCCTGGCTAAAGAGCCGAGGTTGCGAGAGGAAAGAGGAAGAAAAATTCGAAAGAGATGCCTCATAGGCTCATGGGTAGAACGCGGCGCTGAGGAAGGCTGCCCGAATAGGAACTAAGGAAATTCTGCGAATGAAATCTGGTTTGAGACGTGAATGAATGAAAGTGAAGGCAAGCGATAGGAGTGGATATTTCTGGGTATTCTGCTGGTTGAGTGTTCGGCAGAAAAAAACTCAGAAGATGCGCGGTGTTAATGGAACATGTCGGCGCCGGTTCTTCGCTGACGATAGTCAGTGGTATAAAGAGCGGCGACAAACTTTGGCGTTCTGGGTGCCCCGTAAATAACGTTTCCCAAGAAATTAGTAATTTCAAAGAGAGACTGGATGAGGAATATCGGTTACGGTGCACCAGTACATTCTTCATTACCATCAAATTTGATTAAAATTATAGGGAACTTAAAGAATATTATTCAGACTATGAAATATCCTGCTATATTTTACCGTTAAGACTAGCTGTACGTTCTCAAAATATGACTACGCATTTTCACAAACGTTGTACAAGTAGTACGTTATAATAAAGTAGTACATGTAGTATTATGAAGTATGTCACAAGAAAGTACGAATACATAATACGACTTGACACATGAAAGGGATATTCCTGAGACAGTAATTAAAAATAGTCGAAGCAGGAAGACGCGTTCCTTCAGGGAGAGGGGCGCGGGGCGGTCCGGCGAAGATGGGGCTGGCGGTGCGGGGCTGGTCCAACGGAGTGGGCGGGTGGGGTGAGGCAGAGGAGGAGGAGGGGGCGCCTGGGCAGGGCGGGGGCCGCCCAGAAAACGGGGCCACTCGCGGATCGAAAGCGGTGCGGCTAATTATGGCTGCGGGCGCCTTCTTTGCGCTATAAATGCGCGGGGCGCGCATTCTCGCCGCCGCGCGGCCGGAGGTCGGCCATGCACAGCGTGGGCGGCGGCGCGGGCGGCGCGGGCGACGCGGGGCGCGAGGTGGCGAGCGGACGCTGTGGGTGGGGCGGGGAGGGCGGTGGAAGGAGTGAGGTGAGGTTGGGGGAATGACCTATAGAGCGGGTGGGTGGCCACACTGAGGGCAGTGGGGAATGAGAAGAAGCGGAGTCTTAGGCAGGGAAGGCGAAGGCTTGGGGGGTGTGGCGGAGCGCGGCGAAGCAGGGTTGCGTGGTGGGGAGTGGCCCGTGACGTAAAGGGACACGGCCTTCTTGCGGTGATGTGGCCTGAAACCGTGGGTAACGAGTGTTTGAGAGTGCATGCTGCTTAAGAGTGGACCTGGCGAGTCGCGTGGTGTGGTGTTCGGGATGGAGGGTTCAACGGAGAGGGGTCGGATGGCCAGAGTCGGAAGCGTGCGCGGCGAAGTGGGATGGAGAGGGAAGGTGGGGAGGAAGAGTACCGTGAGTGCGGGGGGGGCTGGATGGGGAACAGGGTGGAAGGTGGAGGGTGGCGGGGCGGGTGATAGTCGGAGAGGTGGTTGCTGAGGGCGGGGTGAGGGAGGAGCGGGTCGTGCGTGGAAACGAGAGGCGAAGGGCGTTAAGTGAGGGCAGGCGCGGGACGTGGCGGGGCGGGGCGAGCCACCAGTGGCGGGGGGGGGGGCGTGGAGGTTGGAGTGGCCGTGGTGCGGGGCAGGGTGGGTTGTGGGCGGGCGCGGGGCGGGAGCTGGCTTCGAGGGCGCGCTCGCCGGACGGCTCTCCAAGACGACGCTGATTCCACGCTCGCGGCAGCCAGGGCAGCGGGGTGGAAGGGGCGCGAGGAGCAAATGCACCTGTCGGGGTCGGGACAAGCGACCTCTGAGTGGAAGCGCAATTACCCTACACAGGGGTGCACAATGCGCGAACTCCTGAGGACCAACAATGTGTTCAACATTTCATTTGCGGGTGCAGCGTTGATATTCGATTCCCTACATTACCAAAACGGAAAAAAGAACTGTAAAAAAAAATTATCCATAACTTGATTTTTTTCTGTTAAATTTTCTATGAGAATTTTGGAATAGGCAAACAAATGTTTTATTATCATTTTTGAGAGAGAAATTGCCATTCATTTCTCCTGAAAGGACCAGCATTCCTCAACTCCTCAGTAAACTTCTACTGTCGCTAGAAGCAATGTTCAATTACAGCAAAGCCAGGAACATTGACCACATTTATTACATCTTCGCATTCCTACCATGTTTTCTATCGCCCTTTTTGCGCGGTCGATCATTGTGCTAAATATCGCTGTTGCTCAGGCATCCGGACCCACAGTAATTGACCCCAAACTGAGCGATCCTGTTGGTCAGGGTTTCTTTCATAATGTAGGGTCAGACCTTGCCGTTGCAGAGTTTTTTTGAACAAATGTGCGAGAGGAAGTATCAACTGTAATTTCTGAAGTCTGAAAATATTGTTTTACATTTACATACCGTGTGTCGCGGATAGTCCGCTGTGATCTTCAATATCCATTTTGTTAGGTTTCATTTTACGGGAAATATAGATAATTTGTTGAAAATATTGTTTATATCATTGGGTTTTTCATTGAATGTTCATGCTTATAATAAACGCATTAAACTTTTAAATAAAAAATGGACACGTTATAAAGTTCTTTTGGCTGTTGCACTAATCATGTCTAGCAAAAATGTATTCAAATATAGATTTACATTGCTTATCAGTGATTGGAGAGATGCATAAAATAGAGAGATACGTTGTTATACGTCAATTGCATCGTTGACTTACATTGTTAAGCCTGATAATCATGTTAGGATAAATAGTATGTATTGTTGACAATTGCGTTATGGATGTACTCCATATACAATGTTGTACGTGTTGAGTATTTTCGCCAAATGATCGTCAATGGCAGTTTCAGCACATTTTACATCAGATGAGCTCTAAGCAGTTAATCCAATTTCAGGGGAAAGCTCAGTGAAAATATCGAAGCAAATGTTGTTTATTATCGATTTTAACAAGTTTTCATAGAACTGATATGGCAATGATGACTATTGAAAGTTATCTTAAACGAAAATTTCATTTTTTATGCTATCTTTTATAACAAGTTTAAAAATGTCGCTCAATAGTTGAGGCAGAAAATGGATACTTCAACACACTAATGATCTAAATGAATCCTCCACTCAAATAAAAATTAAGTTAAAAAAGGACAAGATAATTGTCATTCAATGGCCAAGTATAATCTCTTGAGAACGCAATGCAACATCCTCGTGAAAAAGTGACATAAGACAACCAACAAATTTGCCATAAAAATCCATGAACAAGAAGAATGAATAATATCCCATCAGAATGTTTGGCCAAACCCATCTATTCCATTCTACACACATATGCAACACAAATAAAGGCAAGAGGTATTGCCAGAAAATATTGTTCGTCTCTTCTGGAGCATTAACTTTCCATTGTGTTTTATTACAAACTACTTTTGAGTCAGATACACGATTTTTTTATTTATGTATGATTTTTCGATATAATTTTGTATTATCTAGTGTAAGAAATAGATGTGGGTGTATTAACTAGAGAAAATACGTACGAGCAAATACACATTCTTTATTTTTATATATTGATGATCACATTATCTTTTATTCGTGTTTCTTCTGTACTTTTTACAATGCAATAATACATATGAGTGATAACTGGTCACGTGATGTTCTGGTTACATATGATAAAAACTGTTCTTGATAAAGTGTGTTCGAGATATTTAAAAATAGCATTTCCATAAACTGCATTTTTTTATTAATGCGTATTCGTAAAATTGCTACGATTACTACAAAAGAAGTCACAAAAACGCCAGAGTAGTATTCAAGTTGCTTTCAGTACAGTCGCGTTTGATTTCCAGTTGATGGCAAGTAGCATCAATTAGACAAAAATACTTTCTCAGGCGTAGTTCCATCGTAGTTTGACAACACATCATAAAACGTTTTATTACATTTCAACACAGCCACCAGAAAATGTGGCTAATTTTAGGACAAACCAAGTTTGTTAAAAACTAAATGTCTACCACTAGTTGACCCTAAACATAACATAGTCCCCAATTAAGTGATGTGTGTGCGTGAACGAAAATAGAATGAAAGTGTGTAAGGCTGTTTAAAATACAGTGTATGATGCACATGGTAAAATAGGATTTTATTTCGCTTCCACGATTGCGTCACTCGGTCATTAGGCCTCGTCATATAACATTTTCTACTTGCAAAATAAAGTACCTCTCTCGCCATTCCTGTCATAAATAACTATTAAAACTACTGAGCCTTTTCTAAGTACTTTTATATAGAGATGAATTTGATTTATCTACCGTGCGTCAAAATGTGGCGCGACAACTGTAGAGCTAAAAACAGTTGCCAATGTGAAACATCATTGAACTGTGTAGAGAGTGTAGTTATTCAAATAATCGTTCTCGGTTTTCTCGTGTCAGTCAGTCGACTCCTTCATTTAGGGTGCGATAAGAGATAACACCCCAAATAAGTAGCTAATTCACTTTGCAAATAGTTTTTATCACATTGAAGTGAATATTTTTGTGCCATTCTTACCAAAACGCTCGTTTCTATCTGCATTCGTAATTTAATTTATATAAGTCGTAGGGTAGGGATTTGAGAGCTAAAGAAAACGTACATAAATTGTATTTCTCTTACATGGTATGTAACTTACAGTTTTTGTAGATGTTTAAGCTAAATAAGTAAATACATTAATAAATACAAATTATAAATCCTTGTTCATTTTATGCTAAGCCGCGCTATTTGTCAGCCGCGAGAGACAGAGCGTGGGCGGGAAAGGGGTCGGGGAGGCATTCAGGATGGGAGTGGAGGCAGGAGCGGGGGCAGGGCGTGGGCGGAAGAGG
>BOPP01000077.1:5706691-5725716 GCA_017312745.1 Gryllus bimaculatus | reverse complement strand
GTTCGCGGGCGGGAGCGAGGGCCGGTGCAGCAGGGGGGGGGGTGCGCGAGCGAGCCTCACCTCGAGCAGCGAGTGGATGTGGCAGTCGCAGGGGAAGTGGTTGCCCATGACGCTGAGCGTGTCCACCGCCTCGATGACGACGGCGCCCGGTCGCGGGTTCTCGAGCAGGTGGTTGCCGTGCAGCCGCAGCACGCGCACGGCGTTCTCGCGCGTGATGGCCAGCTCCTGCAGCGCGTCGATCTTGTTGTTCAGCAGGTTGAGGCTGCCCACCTGCGCACCAACGCACCACCCACCACTCACCACCAACTACTCAACACACACCACACACCACTCATCACCCACCGCTCAGTAAGGCATCCAAAATGGCTGAGTTAGCTCAAGTCATAAATTGCCACTGCAGTTCCTATGAAAGGAAAATCCCAGGATTCGAATCCCGACGGTGACGGATAGTCGCCGCTTGCAATATTGCTAGGTCGGACTCAGCTGCAGCTGACTGGAAGAACTTTCATGTGACGGGGTGCTATGATCGTTATTTGTCTGTAATTTCTCCACTTAGTTTCTCTTCAATATCGGAGCAGTATCTTAACAAACAGGTTACGGACCGCACGCGATCTCTACTTCATCATCATTGTCCCCTCCTCTTCCCTAACACTTTCATGCTTTACACTACCATGCATGGCGGGATATCAGTCGAAATATTAAATGTTGTTCCGGTTGGGACGGAAATCCGCTGGCGGAGACATCTGGAGGGAAGAACATCCCAAGACGAGGAGTAGTTTGATCCCGGATCGCACTTTTAAACTGAATGGAACACCACCACTTCTCTGGATATAACTGCACCACACGAAAGGAACCGATGACCCTAGCAGTTATCATGACCGAAAATCAAAAATAATCAAGCAAGCAAGTCATCAAATATTCTTCTAGTAAGATACGTTATGTCGATTCATTCCAAAATTAGAAAATTATCAAGATTCTGTTCTCTAGTATTATAGGAGGGCCACAGCCTTGTGGCTATACCTGAAAATGAATGAATGACTTCAATGGGTAGGTGATTACGGAGGCACGATGTGAATGATATTGGATAGAGATAGTAGATTTTACCTTTTTAAGTAAAAGATAGCAAAAAAAGCTTGAGCATATGAACTTGTGAATAATTAAAACAAAAGGATTACAAAGCATTTCTCTGTAACTGGAATTGGGAATCAATGGAATGTTCGTCAGTTGCTTTGTGTGTGTGTGTGTGTGTGTGTGTGTGTGTGTTTGGGTGATGTTGTGAAAGGATCTCACTCAATTATAAGTGTTTGCTGAATCAGTAGCTCCTTATGTCAGTGGTTATGTAATCGCCCTCTGTGAGTGAGACCTTTTAATCAACTGACCTTGTGTTCGACTCTCAGAAGTTCGAAGACGTTTGAAGAATGGAAAATTAATAGTGGCGATGTCCGTGATTTGTACATGTTACAAAAAACATAAATCCTCCGATAATATTCGATCTAGTCAGATTTACTGTGTTTGACCCAAGAATAGATAAACACGACATGGTTTGGGAGGCCCATCGACTATAGAAGTCGAACTATGATTGTGAAGTTGAGAGACTATTAAGTGCATATTCATAAGTACAATTAAATTCATGTCAATGTCGTATTAATTTTCTAGTGCTCGTGTAATAAAACGAACAAATAAAATATATCTCCTAAAATCGTGTGACTGTTTCTGCATTCATTAATTAGTATTCATTATTTCATCTAAGAACTGCGGTACATTTAAATGGAAAGCTTACGGCTCAAACTGAGATGGATTGAAAGGTTCGTGAAGGGCGATGTGAGTTCCATACATAAAACAATATAAATCGAAATTCATAATTATTCTTCCTATAGAAATTACACAGCATCTCTTCAAAATGCATGACGTGCGTAATTTATTATTAACAATTTTTGTCATTTTTAAAGGACTAAAGTTTATGTTTTAACGTATTTTTCAAAAACTGGAATATAGCTTACCTCTTTTCTAGAAATTTTAAACTTGAACTTACACATAAATAATGTCTGCTAAAGACACTGGATCATTAACGTTGTGTACACGGAAAATACTATTAAGAAAAGTAATTGTGAATTACACACTAAAGAGGGAACCGTTTCGACATTGACTTGCAATACGATACGAAACTGGGAAAATAATAGGGTTCAGGGAACAGGTTGCCATTTGCTTATAATGAGAAACATACGTGCGGATTACTTCAATAATGGAGAGCGAGACTTCATGTAAGCCAGCTCCCGGTATTGTGAACGTCCAAATACCACGGCGGCCGCCCGAAGTTTCTCGCAATCGTGAATGCGAAGGGCCAGAGCGCTGGCGCGCGCTGTGGGTGTTTTGACTGCGCGCCGCCTCTTGGAGCTGTCGACTCCGATTTGACCTTCCGCTTAATTCGGCCGGGCCGCCCGGGCGCGCCCGCGCCGCGCGCCGAGTGCCCGGCGTAATTGAGCCGAGGGTTCTCGGCGGTTCCGCGATGTGGAGAGTCAATAAGTGAATGAGCGCGGGAGAGAAAGAGAGAGTGCGGAGAACTTGTTTTAGGTCTACAAATTGAACGCCCGCGCGGAGAACTTAATTAAAACTGAATAAGAAGTGGCCGCTGCGCCTCCAAAGGGCTGCCCGAACTGCGACGAAGAAGGAAAAGAGATTTGGACAAGGGATTTCGAACAGAGTGAATATGAGTGTGTGAAGTGAAAAGTGTGGGAAATAGAATTCATTTGAAGGAAGTTGTGTGATGAGGTGATTTAAAAGAGACTTTTGAGATAAATACGGTATTTTGTAATCGTGTTATACTGTGCCCTGAAGCGAATCGAGGCAAATTTTCATCATCAAAACTGCAATAAAGGTTTTTGAAATATTAGCGTAAATTCTCTATTTAATTTTTATAGGTTTTTATGAATTATTACTTCATAATTTACTTTTATTATTTACTTTAATAATATATTAATTGTCTGTATTACTTTTAATAAACTGTAAGTATACATAGATATCAATACTTCTCGGGAACAAATATGTATTAATTTTCTTTCATTCCAATATATTCTTATCTCTGATATATCTGCATTCTAAGTTTTAATGAATACCGATATTTAAAATTGCAAAAGGCATATCATCTTTGAAAGATTTATTCTGTACCGATACTGTAAACTCGATGAGCACTAAAATATTATCATACCAAAAATGAATTATATTCCGTGTGTTTTAAAAATAAACAGCGGAAAAAAGTTTTCAGGTTTTAACTTCACGACAGAATTAAATGCATCCATGCCAGAACAAAAAAGATGTGCGTTTGAAATTTCTAAATTTTCAATTTCTCTCCTAATGACATTTTTACAGATATCAACATTAATTACGATACTGTCAACGTCAATAGTTATTACTCACGTTTACATCAAATGAAAATTAGCTGATCGATTCGGAAGATTCTTAGATTTGTCATCATATGCGTTCGTGACAATAGCAATATTTAATTATAATATTTGATGATTTATAATTATATTTTGTATTAATAATACATTAATAAATTACACGGACGATACAGCGCAAAACCTTTCTTTAATTAATGATTTTAAAGCATATTAGAAACTTTTGAAACCAAATTGCGTTAAGACAATTCGGTAGTTTTCATTTTCAAGATTTATTTCCTTTACATCTGTTTTGTAAATTTTAAAACAACACCCTCAGTTATTTATTTTACTGCTTAGTATTTGAATTTATTCGTATGATAAAATACTATTTTTCAGAAGATAGAATATTTTTTTTGGTAAATAAAATATGTTCCTGTGGTATCTTTGTAATGCCTGTGGGTTATTAATTTTTTAACGACTCGGCGCTACAGGCACTACGCGCTACTGGTAGTGGCTCAGGAAATAATTTCATGAAACAACTTATTTGTATAGGGGTCGGTTATTCCAGAACTTGCATTTTACATTATAAATGATTTATCATGGAAATCAAGAAACGGATAATTAATTGGTCTAATTTCTTTTTCCTGTGTTTTTATGTTGACACTTGAGAGAAAATGAGTGAAAATACAAAAAATCTTAAGTTCAGTGAACGGTCATCGAGGTATTTTAAAACATGGATAAGACAATTTTCAAAGCGACAAGAGTGACGTTCAAATATTGGATTCATGTAACTTTCGTTAACTACACATCTTTGCCACTCTTTTGAATAAAAATTTGTAACGCAAAAATAAAAGTTATTCTGTATTAAAAAAGTTAGTATTGTTCCATAATATTGATTGAAATTGTAGATGATCATTCATCATTCACAAAACATGAAATGATTGTTGTTTTTAACATTATTCAACAACAACAACAAAGTATTATAAAGTCAAATTAGGCCGTTCGATCACCAGACGTTATGCATAATGCAGAAAGACAAGTAATTTAATAATAAATGAACATTACCTAGAGTAACTATTACATTGTTGTGTAATTCATTTTCCTTATAAAAAGGACAATACTTTGATTGAAATCTTGCTTTAACGTGAATGCGGTGAATGGTTTAATTAGACTCATGTAGGCACTTGAATACAAGATAAACGGTTTTGAGTTAAGAGAAACGGCATTAAACGTTAAAGAAATGGTATTTCTTAACGCGCAGCGTTCCGCTCCAGAATTTGCGTGTATTCGCAAGAACGCGATGTAATCATTTGCTGTCTGCCTGACCGCGCGAGTTGTGTAGGCGGCTTCTCACATTTATCGAGTACAGAGGGACAGCTCATCCAATTCCGAGAAGCCCCGGATCTCGGCCAGTGTTCGCTCCTTTTGATGTTCTCAAAAGATACTCAAGCTGCAGGTAGACCAAACATTGAATGCTTGGCGTTTGGCACGCAACACCGACCCCACTTCTCGGGATTCAGTTGTCGTCGATCGCCAATCTCCTAAACACTGAATGTCTTTACGTGCACGCTATTTTAGTGAGTGAGAATTTCGTGTTACTGGACTTATCTATTTTGATTGTTAGTCTGGTCAGCTTACGGAATTTCCCCTTCTAGATATCTCTCCAAAGGGGAATCGCCACCCGAGACAAGTGTTCTTGATTGGTCTCACGAAATGTGTAGTGGGGGAATGGATATAAATGTGAATAATATATAGAATAGGAAATTATAAGGGTGCAAATGACAGATTGCGCGAACTCTGTGACCCGTTTATTTGAATACTTCTCAGTTATTCCTCTGGTAACAATCAGAGAAACCACTGAAAATAACAAATCGGAGCCTCCGGACGCTAGAATTTTTCTCCAAACTGAGGCCTAATTCGACTTAGTTTTATAGACAGAGTCGAATATTCTTCAGAGCCAGAACACGAACTCAGGACCTCCCTCCCTCAAAGACGCTGCAGCGTCAAGTTGTTGCACTGAGATATCTCAGTCGATGAGCACGCAACTTGAGTGTGGGGAGTAGGACGAAGGCGAGATTTCGTTCGTAAGGCGACGTTACTGCGCAAGCGCCGTTTCGAGAACGCGGTCGCCGCACAGGAGCAAGAGCAGATGTGTACCGCGGAGAGAGAAAGGCTGAGTCGCTGCTCTGTGTCGGAAGCAATAAAATGATTGCGCTGCAAAGAATTATGTCTAGGGACGTGTAAAACGTATCTAGGGAGGGCAGAACCATAAAGTAGGAAGATTTGGTGTAATGCAGGCGGCAGTAAAACGAACGGGGCTGCATAAATCAAGGCGGGGGCACGGGGGGGGGTCTCGAATAAAATTTGATAAAGTTATGGCTTCTGAGCACGGAATTGAGGCTGCGAAGTGGCGAGGAAGGTTCTGATCTGCCGCCGCGAGAGATCGCATCGCCAGGCGGAGAAATACGGGAACAATTCGTGAGCGAAGACGTGCAAATGGTCATACTCTTCTTCGCAGTCCACATCTGAGAGATATGAATGGCTTTTCGCCAGTGATTTATGCCGCGTTTGGCACCCAGAGATCTCGCGACGTTGGATGAATTCAATGAATAGTTTAATAGGCGAGTAATCTACGTGCACCTTCACCTTTTCAAAAGTGTCACTTTTATATTATGATCTAAAACGCTGGCTTGGGCAATTTAATATACAAGCATTTATTTTAAAACTAAATTAATACCTTTAAATATATTTTAAATTAATTGAAGGAAAATTATAATAATAATATATTTTATTCGAAGCGGTCTAGAAAATGACGCATACTCGTAGTCAGACGTGAAATTCAACTGTTTTTAACTCCAGTCTGGAAACGTACCGGAACGTTTGTCCGTGCTTTTACTGAAAGTACAACAATTAGAAATCTAAATACGTACCACCTCCTGAGCGGAAAAAAACGTAGTGTGTTGTCATGGTAATCAATTAAATTTGAATAACACACGGACAAATTGTGAGAAAATTAAAGACTCGAATAAAATGTTGATCATCGCACGGCAAAATTAACTTTTAATGACACGACGAGATTCCTGGACTCGACCTATATGCCTCGCCCGAGAACTATTCCATCTAATCGTGAGAACATACTGTTCTTCCCTTGTAATGTTAATATAATATGAATTAAATTTAAGTATAAAAAAATATAAAATATGAATTTAAATTTATCACATATTTTACCTTTATTGTTGGCCTAGTGTTTTTGACAATTCCTTGAGCCTATGTATGTATGTATGTACTTTGGCACAAGAGCTCTTAACGAGGCCTACCAGCAGTGTCCCATCCCAACTTGTGATAAAATACGTACTATTGTTATAATTCTATCATTGGTTAAAGCTTAGTTATTAACTTATCTTTCTTTTTCACACTCACACAACAAAAATGCACTTTTCTATTTTAAATGGGGATGTTTGGAAAATGTGTGCCCGTCACCAAGATTGATTCGTCTTCATTCCCAATCATTAAACTAAAGAGACTGACATAGAAAAATCTGAAAAACTGAAACTTGACACAGCAAGTATCATCCTAATATATATTATAATGTCACTACTCGAGAATAAGGTACATATTTGAAATGGAAGAATGAGTTGTGTAGGTGGTAATGAAGATAAGATATGAATTCAGATGGAGTATTAAGAGAATGACAAATAAGGAGCCAGTAAACCGTAAGAAAACCTGCCATGGACTCGCATTGTTCACCACAAATTCCACGTGGATCGACATGGATTTGAAATCCAGCTCAGCGGTGTAAAATAAGCTTTATGACCGCTTCACCACGCATTGTTCCACTATAATACATATAAAAAATATTTTTTCTTGGGGCAGTATTTCCATACAGAAAAAAGTGTATAGAGTGTCCATCCAGTGCACCGAGAAGTTACCTCAAATCCTTGGGAGATAGATCATTGCATCGTTGCATTCGTACGAGTATTTCGACAGAAGATATTGACCGGGTAGAGAACGCAGAGGTCGTAACTCTGCCATTTTACCCCCGTTCCAATTTCACTATTCCAGAACACAGTGGTGATACTTTCAAGTTCTTGATATTGCTTAGCGTAGGGGAAGCATATTTGCCGGTATCCATTGCGAAACGTAGCCTCTTACTAATAATTTGAAAATACCACCATTGAGTGCTGGAGTAATGAAATCGGTAATCTATGTAAAGAGGCGAAGTTACGATCTGTGCGTACACTACTTGGTCACAATATTCTGCCAACTGAAACACGCGGTGGTGGCGCTAGCCCGGAATGAGGTAAGGTTTTTGAGAAACCTCTCTGTGCACTTGGGAGACGCTATACATTTTTTCCTCTAAAACTGGGTCTGATTCACATCCGAATGGGGGGGGGGGCGAGCTTTTTTTCAAAATGTTTCGGCCAACTGTGTCATATTACAAATTATGTAGAATGTCTCAGCCTCAACGCAGCTCACGATGCGATACAGTTTCATTCAATTTAATGATTATCCGAAAATATTTCTTGAAAGTTTCGTGAAAGAATCGTGCTGCAATACGATTTTATTAGGTTCAATGATTATACGAAAATATTTTTTGAAAGTTTCGTGCAAAAGCTAAAATTATTAGTTACTGTATTTTTTGAGGGGAAAGAATTTCCGCGTATGCTCTGTCGTGCTAGTGCTAGAGCGTCTTCCATCCCTCCTAGAGCCTTCCCCACCGCCTTCCCGTGTGTTTCTAGACCGCAAATCTGCAAATCCACACACACGCACACACGCGCACGCGCGCGCTCGCACCCACCTGCGTGAGTCCCTCGAAGGCGCCCGTGCGGATGACGCCCAGGTCGGACTCCTGGATGGCGAGCACGTGCACGTGGCTGAGGCCGCGGAACGTGTGCGGCTTGAGCGACGTGAGGTCCATGAAGGCGAGCTTGAGCAGCCCCACGGTGTCCAGCCCGCTGAAGGCGTCGGGCTCCACCGAGCGGATGCCCGACGGGAAGATGAGGTGCTCGACGTTGGTGAGCCCCGAGAAGGCCGACGTCTCCACCTGCGCGCGCACACCCGCCTGCACTGCTCACCTCCTCCTCACCTCACCTCGCCTCACCTCACCTCACCGCCTCCTCGCTAGGGATGCGACATCGATGTCCGTCTTTTCGAAACATAGATGTTTTTGTATGGAACATCGATGTTTTAAACAACGATTAATTAACACCGATGTTTTACACATCGATTAATTAACACCGATGTTTTAAACATCGATTAATTAACACCGATGTTTTAAACATCGATTAATTAACACCGATGTTTCTTAACATCGATGTAATTTGTAAATGAAAAATTCCTATGGTCACAATACTGTAAAAGTTAAAATATGAAATAATAACTGATAGTAACACTGTTTTCTGCACTTCCTTCATCGGCCAAACTCTCTCTCCCGAGATGACCTCCATGTCCTTGTTTTTCCTCTTTCTTCATATTTGCGGCGGCGATGGTGTAACGGTTAGCGTACTGGACTGTTGTACCCAAGTTGGCGGGTTTAAACCCGATGTCCGAAACCGTGGATTTTTAAGGGCGAAAAAATCCTTTCGTACGCCTTCCTGCGGAGGGAAGTTAAAGCCGGCTTGGTCCATGTTCGTAGATTTAACTTGCATGTAAAAGACCTCCAAGCCTAAAATGAACGCTCTGAGCTAAATCAAATCGCCCGTTTCTCGCCCAAGAAATACCTCCTTTCTCTCCTAGTTGGTGAAAGGAGCGTAGCGAAATTTGCGTGGTCAGACGCAACCTGATGGCCCGAGTCTCGCCACGTAAAATAAGGCAAATTCAATTCATTTCGCACATTGAGATATGGTCAACAAATATACTATGGGTGCATGGACTGCCCCTTCTTCTCGTACCCTTATTCGGCGAATTGATAACACGAACATTGTCAAATTAAATAGTAGTTCACACAAATTTAATGTTAAACTCGTACATTGTTAAAATAAATTGTAATTCATACGAATTTTAATGTCAGAGGTTACTAATCCAGTCTAAAAACATCGATGGGGTTTAGTCGATGGATTTTGAACATGGATGTTTTAAGTTTGAACATCGATGTTGATGTTTTGTTATCATCAATCATTGTTATCAATATCGCATCACTTCTCAGCGCATCGCCCTTGCTTCACGCCACCGCGCCGCGCTGCTCACCTACCTACGTTTCCTTATCGCGCGAAGCGGAATGAAAATGAATTTAATTTTTTACTCGCACGTTATTGCTTGTTAGTGCCTTCGATACGCAGTTCTGCATACCCTGCATAACTTTCCTGGATCGATAGGATCGTGGTAAGAGGGAAATACAGTTGAATGGTGCCATATGGTCACTTATTGTGGGAATGGTGAGGCGGAACTATGAAAGGGAATATTGGGAGGAAAATATAAAAAGACAAACCGAGTCAAGCTAACAACTACTTAATTGGTAAATAAGTTAATGTGAATAATTACAATTATGTAAAAAAGTAAAATCATGTATGTACCACGGGTGTTAACTGGTTCTAAGAATCTCGGGATTTTTGTTACCGCTCGATTATTAGAACCCTTATATCGCCTTTTGTGCGTAAATGACTATTTTAGACAGCCACTAGTAAAACATATAACTTCTGAGGTTTGAAAAAAGTGCTAAACGTTAAATTTTTAGCACTAGTGCTAAATGTGAGAAGTTGCTCAAATGTTCAGATCGAACTGTGAGAGCAACAACGAAAACAAGACACTTTTGTCTTACTGCAACATGTTACCCATGTAAGGTACCCTTGAATTAAAACTAAAGAAAAGTCAGAGAATCTATCTAAAAATATTATGACGCACGTAGCAAAAATGATTTTATTTTGCTCGCAGGATTGCGCCACTCGGCCTATCCGCCTCATGTCAGGCCCTTTCCTAATCGCAAAATTCAATGCTACGTTTACCCTTCCTCTCCTTTCATAATACGAAACTTTGCAATTCTAAACTATTGTATAGACACTTAGCGCAAACAAAAGGAACAAAAAGCTGCTCTTATCCGTTGGCGCCCGTTGAGTACTGAGTAATTCTTTTTTTTATGAATTGTAAAAAGATAATTACTATTGATATGAATCTCCTTCTTAGATAGCATTACGAAAAGTATTCAACTAAACATGACAGTTATTGCAAGTTACTGACTTGTTTGGTTGTCAACCTGGGGTATTGCCTCCATCTACAAACTTCAACCGCGTCCGTTATTTGCTCTACAGTAGCCTAACAACGACAATAACTAGGTTTTCTTTTAATAGCAGAGTTTTTTCTGTTAAAGTATTGATATATTTATGGGGAAAATGTTACTTGATATATAACGCAACAATTATCTGAAATTTAGTCAAATTCTAAGTAAAATCATTTTCGAGATTGCAATGTTTTAATTATATCTAAAAACATTCAGTAATTTCAGTGCAAAATTACCTGCAGAAATACATGGTATATTAATTTCATTAAGTAAGTATAAGTAATCGTCAGACTTCATGTCAATTTTCGGATTTCGGAAGTTCAATTTTGACCCTTTAGTGTGTGATTCATGTTTAGTTATTTTATATTGAATGTGTAATATAGGATATTTAAAATTATCCGCACAATTAGCTATTCCATTTTTATCTCCGGGGTGCATACCAGAAGAAATCTAATAATTCGATAGGCCGGTGTATTTGACATAAAGTATATAGCTTGGATTTCATCCTCTAGTCTTGTAATGTTTAAAAGTCAACTTATTAATATATTAAGCCTAGAGAATAAAACAGGTCGTCGTTTAAAAGCAATAACAATTGAGTATGTTGTATGAAGAATGAAGTAGAGAAATACAAGAATAATTATTATCATTTTAGTTAGTTTAGTGTAAAATTTTAATGAGATTAAAAAAAATCTTCGGTTATCTCACAAACAGAGTAGACCAGTAATAAAATTCATTTGTTTTCAGATGCTGTATAATGTTCGGAGAGAGTTTAATTAAGCAATTATTTTTTATAATCTTGTATTAAAATAGTTTAAGAAGAGAATTTTTATTCATGCAATGATAAATGCATTGCATTCCATTAATGCATTAATTCTTGCATTGTAGTTTTTAAATTCTCACAACATATTTTAAAACTATTTTTCTGTGAATGCATTGTGGGTTGTCAATTCCTCCACACGATAAATTTACATCACTCACGTCAGTTAAATATTGAACTATTCAGAATGAAGTTAATGTAATTATATGAGTCTGACGAAACTTCCTCCATAGGCGCATTGAAAATGCCATGGATGACGGGATCTTCATGCTGTTAGCTTAATTGCATTAAATTCGTTGACAATCTGATTTCGCCTTTGTCCAAGGCCTGTGCGTATGGCCGGGACGCGGAGGTCTTCCATAGCGGTTTGAAATTGCGGCTAATAGGAAAATAATGACACATTATCTCGTTCATCTGCCGAGAGAGGATTTAGCAGATGGACCGCATTTGATCGCATTATTAACGTTTACCCCCACAAACTCTCATTTATCGTCATTTGTTTGATAGAATAGCGTTGTATTTTCGCAACAATCGCGTGTAGTTGATGGACCGCATAGGCTATTTGCGACCCCACGCAGCGCATTTAAATCGCTTTCATGCAATTTTCCTCACTCTCTGCGCTTTATATGCAGAATTCGCATATTTTCTGAAATGATGCTCTGTGAATTAGAATGGACGCATGTTGTTTTTATTGTTGCGTCACTATACTATATAAGTTGCCATTGTTATGGTTGTTTTTCGTTGTTTTGTTTCCATGTGCATTACGATCATTGAATCACCTTATTAACAGTTTAGTATTTAATTTGTTTAAGTGCCTGTGTACGATGTTTGTTATTTGCATAAGTTTAACGAATTGAGATCAATTGTAAGAAAGTAAAACAGATCTAATAACTTTTGGAAACTTTTGGATGATCATAAGCTATGGTAATACATTGAAAAGGAGTTGATTTTATTTGCTACAGAATGGTATCCTCCAAAATGAGTTTTTGAACTGAACCAAATAGCTGTCTTATTGTAAGGGATAATAGAAACGGATAAAATGTGAAGCGTGGCAAAATCTGACGTTATGGTACGCACATCTGTTTTGGAATATGTACATTTTGTCAACAAGTTCTAACTAGTATTGATGTTAATAAGAGATCTACAATTAGGTGTTTTTATTAAACAAGTTGGAATGAAAATACAGAACTCGAATGACGATTATAATAATAATAATAATGCAATAGAAAGCCACTGTGATATCACCTGTGAGATGTAAGAAGGCGTATAGGCAAGCAGATATTCATGATATCTCAGAAGAAATGTTTCAAACTTCTAGGTGACGTTAGTGAGTTAATGATGATCACTTTTTCCAATGAACATATGGAGGAAAATTTTATGAAGCAAAGTTTCACGTCGCATCATGTTGTGAAGGCCACGTTCTACGCAATCGAAGAGATATCGTATACCTGTCAAACACGATGACCAGCCTACCGGTCAGGGGCTAATGCCACATGTTTTACGTGGTTATTTGAAATGTCCCACCACATGTTCATTGGCAAAAGTGATTATCTCGGACAACCTAGTCTTTGTAACTTTATCATTAGCCTTTTCTAATATTCAGTAGTATTTTTTAACATTCCGCTGAGTTAAATGTTTTTCTAAGTATCTCCTACTCCCTACTTTAAGATAATTACTCTGTATGTGAGTAAAACCTCTCATAGTAATCAAATGTCACACTAGTTATATTTATAATTAATTTTGTCAATCTCTGACTTGAAGTTAATAAATATAATCCCCAAAATGCTGTCAGAGTATTCCTTTTCTACCAACTCCCTCCTCCCGTTTTCACTCCTATCACACTTGCGAGAAACTGTGTCCCCTAAATGCGTACGTATTTTCTGTGATTGTCCTCAGTTTTTATTATTATTTGTTATATTAAACTCTTGAAAATGGGTAGGCAAAACACCAGACCAGATGGGATGAGTCTCACGACCAATAATGACATTTACGTTTTACTGGTGCATCATTGCTTGTTATTTGCCTTCGATTTGGAACTCGATATTCACTGCATAACTTACCTGGATCGAGAAGATCGTGGTGACGAGAGAAATATGAAAACAGTGAAATGATGCTAAGGTTATCTTATGGAGGAAATAATGAAAAATTAGGGGAGGGAAATATGAAAAGACGAACCGAGTCAAGTTAATTAGTAAATACGTAAATCTGAATCAATAAAATTAGGTATGAATTAAATTATGTATGTACTACAGACGTTAACTGGTTCTGATAATGTCGGGCAACAAAAAGCTCTCGGGCCAAAGGCCATCACCAGGCCGGACGGGCGAAAGGCCTGCGGGTGTTTTGATAAAGCTCGATCATTAGAACTCTTTATTAAAAATTTGTTTCGTCTATATAGACGTAACGCGTCTCCTAACTTCTTAAGAAGCGTTGAGCGCAACATGGAGTAATCCTCCGCTATTAATTCCCAAGCACTCTCTAGGGTGCCGCTGGGTAGTCAAGTGAGGGAAACGCCGATAAATAACGTCTTCGCGCTCGCGTATCGCACGCGCCCTGCGTCATCTACCCACCCGAATTGGGCAGAATTCGGCCCGAATTGGGAAGGAATAAGGATAGGATTAAGGTATAGGACGCTTCACCCGGAACCTCAGAGGTGAAAGGCATGCGACTTCGCCACGAGAGCTCTTACAACGCCCTTGGTGCGTGAATAACTATTATTAAACGTAATTTAATTTAAAAGTCTTTTTGAAATGTGCGAAATGTATTCCGAGATCCCCTGTATTCCCTCGCGTCTCGCACGCGCATTGCGTCGTCTGCCCATCGCCCACAATTGGGAAGGAATAAGGATAGAATTAAGGTATAGGACGCTTCACCCGAACCCGGAACCTCATTGGTGAAACGCAAGCGTCTTCGCTACTGAGCCACGAGAGCTCTTTCAACGCTATTGGTGCGTATATAACTATTATAACACGTAATTTAATTTAAAGGACTTTTTGAAATGAGCGAAATGTATTCCGAGATCCCCTGTATTCCCTCGCGTATCGCACGCGCCCTGCCTCGTCTGCCCATTGGCCAGAATTGGGAAGGAATAAGGATATTATTAAGGTATAGGACGCTTCACCCGGAACCTCAGAGGTGAAAGGCAAGCGACTTCGCAACAAGATCTCTTACAACTGCCTTGGTGCGTAAATAACTATTGTAATTTATGTAATTGTATGTACTAATGTAATTTAATTTAAACGCCTTTTTTTTGAAATGTGCGGACTTTATTCCGAGACCCCCTGTATTCCCTTGAGCGTCGGCAGCGGCGGAGACGGCGTTGGCTCACCTTGTGCAGCGGGTTGTTGCTGAGCAGCAGCAGGCGCACGTTGGAGGTGCCGGCGAAGGCGTAGCCCTCGACGCGCGCGATGCGGTTGTGGCCCAGGAGGATGGCGGTGATGTTCTGCAGGCCCGCGAACGCGAACTGCGCCACCGTGGCGAGCGGCGTGTGCTGGATGCTGAGCTCGCGCAGGCGCGGCAGGCCGCGGAAGGCGAACGGCTTGATGACCGAGATGTTGTTGCCGTCCAGCGACAGCTTGCGCAGCCCGCGCAGCCCGGCGAACGCGTCGCTCTTGATCACCGGGAAGTGGTTCTTGGTGAGCGACAGCTGCTCCACCGTGGGCGGCAGCGACCGGATCGGCAGCTCCGTCAGCCCGCCCGTGTTGCACAGCACCTGCGCACGCCCATCAGTCAGCTGCACGACAGCATGGAATTTGTTGAGTGTAGGGCGGGGGATCTAGTTTTGGACAGCATGGACTCCCCTGCGAGAGAGTTTGTCCGGAATAGCATGGAGTTTGCTGATTGTGGGGCGGGGGTGCTAGTTATGGACAGCACGGAATCCTCTGCGAGAGTATATGTCGTGGATAGCATGGAGTTTGCTGTTGTGATGCGGGGGTTCTAGTTTTGGACAGCATAGACTCCCCTGCGAGGCGGATAGCATGAAGTTTGGTGACTGTAGGGCGGGGGTTCTAGTTTTGGACAGCATGAAGTCCCCTGCGAGACAGTGTGTCCTAGACAGCATGGAGTTTACAGACCGTTGTATGGTCGGAGTTCTAGTTCTGGACAAAGCATGAGCTAATTACAAAATTCAAAATGAATGAGTAAAATATGCGAGACGTATTTTCTACTTTAGTATCATTTCTTTAGAAACGGTTTTACGAGCAAAGTGAATCAAATAGACCAAATTAGTTATCAAATTCAGTAGAATACTATTAGCGTTGATTTGTTTATGAAGTATTCTACATTTCACACTTATTGAAAGTGCGTAAATTAATGAGTAATCTGTATTAGATAATCGAATGCTATGTGGAAAACAAGAGTCCTATGCACTAATTGATTGTAATTTTACAGTGCGAACCATTCAACAAGACATTTACCAATATGGAGTTTCGAAGCCGAAGGCTCACTCGTGTACCCTTGATGACTACACGACATAAAGCTTTACGCCTCGCCTGTGCACGTCAACACCGACATTGGACTGTTGATGACTAAAATCACATTTCCTTGTCTGAAAACTCTTGTTGCACATTGTTTCGAACGGATGTGGCGACAACCTCATGAATTCATGGACCCTACTTCAACAGGGAACTGTTCAGACTGGTGGAGACTCTGTGATGAAATTGCGGTGTGTGCAGTTGGATTGATATGGGACCCCTGATAAGTCTAGATGCGACTCTGACAAGTGACACGTACGTAAGCATCCTGTCTGATCACCTGCACCCATTCATGTCCATTGAGCATCCCGACGCACGTGGGCAATTTCAGCACGACAGCACGCACTTCCGAAATTGCTACAGAGTGGATCCAGGAACTTTCTTCTGAATTTTTAAACTCTTGCACTTGCCACCAAGCTCTCCAGCCATGAACATTACTAAGCATATCTGGGGTACCTTGCAACGTGCTGTTCAGAAGAGATCTCCACCTTCGTACTCTTATGAGGTTATGGGCAACCCTGTAGGATTCATGGTGCAAATTACCTCCAGCACTACTTCAAACATTAGTCAAGTCCATGCCACGTCGTGTTGCGGCACTTGTTCCTGCGTACTAAATGATATGTATACAAGTGTACCAGTAATTTGGCTCTTCAGCGTAGATCGCGTACAATCCTAGGTGATCCCCTAAGTGGATATTCAAAGCATATGGATGCTGGCCTGGGGAATTCTGAATTGGGAAGGAATTAAGACAGTGGTAGCAGGAGCAGTCAAGCTCGTTTTGTCAGAACAAATTTCACATGAGATTGTCCGCGAATCGAAACCGAACCTCTTTGTGAAAGGCAAGCAACTTTGGCTTCGAAATTAGACATGTCTAGGAATCATATTTAATTTGCTTTTACTCAATTTTTATTAATTAATAGTTAACATGATTAATTCATAATAAATAGTTAATATTAATTAGTGACCGCACATCTGGGGCGCACTGCCTCTTATTTAAAGCAAAAGAAATAAATTTAGTGGAGCACAAACCTAAAATTACTTTCTAACTAAAATGTAAAGATAATACACATTTTTATAATTTTGTAAATTACAGAGATTGTAATAGAAATCTGAACTATATGATACTCCTAAATTCACTTCCTTGTATTCGAGCAAAATAGTTTAGAAACAATATTTGCTGCCATTTTCTAGGCAATTTAGAAAATGTCCCAGGAGCTTCATGTGAGCCTCAAAATGATAGTAGGTTTCTTAATCTTGGGAACAGCGCAATTAGATCTTATTCCTGACATGTTTACCACGTGTGGACTCAAAAGCCTCTTATGTGATAGGGTTGTGAATAATAAATATTTCAACCATTTATCAATCCGCACTAACATCTCAATTTTCGTGAACATAATTGCGTGTATTTTCTCACTACTGTCAGTAATCTTAACCAACTTTAAGAGAGCTCCCATAGACCTTAATTCTGACCCGTATGCAAATTTACAGTTCAAAATGTTTTCAAATAGCATGGATTTCATGAGTGAAAATTCAATAGCGTATTGTCGAGGTGATTGCAGTATGTTTCCTCTCTACTCTATAGTATACAAAGAAAAATAAATAATTTGCTGGTAAGCTTGATTGTAACAAGTTGACAACCTACTTCTTATTTTCATTTACTGAGATCCAGTCGCGAGTACAGAAATTCCCTGTCCATCTCCCTAGTTACTCTATTCCCACTCTCTCTCATATGCAGCAACTGATGGGCTACATGATTGATTCGTGCGATAAAGCCGAAATTGTCTTCAGAGCGTAGTGATGAATCTGCAACAGCTGCAATAACACAAAACGATAATTCACACACGAAGCGATCGCACTCTAATTAACAGTTTCGATAAGCGAGTCCGGAAATTCGGCGGGCGGACGCACATGTATAAGTGGAGTCGATAGCGCCCTCTTGGCCTAATTGACTTCGTCGATACATGCGGTTTCGATTTGCAAACGGTGTAATTGGGCAATCGTCTGATGAAGTTTTTGTATCTTTCCTTTTCTCTAACAAGTACTGGAAACATGTACTTCAATGTTAGGTGAATATCATATATGGGTTTCAGAAATAGCTATTAAACACATTTCAAAATTAGTATTTTAATTTTCCAAATGTGAGTTAAGTTTTGGTAGCAATTAAATGTCGGCTACCGCATAGACATTAAACCATGTGATGCATCTACTACTACACGGTTATTCTTAATATTCTCTTGTTGGTACGAAAAAAGAACTGAAATTTTTATTATTGATATTAATGTGGATGTATTTTTTGAATTATTTATTGATAATTGAATGAGAAAATGAATATATTTTCTTTATATCAGACAAATACATCGTTGGTAATTAGCTTCATATTACTGTTCTGTAGTTTGATGGTCATTTTGTGTTCTAAGTGAATGATGCAATACAAACGTACATAGAGGAATTATTTAGCAATTGAATCCATAATACAATCGATGTGGCCTAATGCTTTGCCAGTGTTGATGAGAAGCGTTTAAGCACTCTCTGTCCGTATGTCCTTTGTAACCGACTAGTCTCTACAGCCCACTGGTCTGCCCGCTCTCATCTAATCTCACACTCTCCCTCGCTCCCACCTTCGCTTCGACCAACTCACCCACACTCCTTCCTTCCACCCTCTCTCCCACTCGCTCGTCGACCCGCTCGCCAGCCCTTCGTCCAACGGCTCACCCTCCTTCACTCCCATACTCTCGTCCACCCTCCGTCTCCACTACTCGCTCACGCACCCTCTCCCCACCCTCTCGCCCTCCCACGCTCTTTTCGTTTGTTCCCTGTCTCTCACCCTCGGCTTCTTCATGCTGAGACACAGTAAGAGAAAATCCAATTATTTTAAGAAAAGAAAGATTCAATATTTTTCTTTGGCCTCAAGAAGATACTGGGTTTTATTGTAGAAAAATCATTCAAGTTACTAAAGATGTTCACCAATGTCTGCTTTAAAGATGCGACTTTAAGCAATTGCGCATAGTATATGAATCAGTGCTTATAACGCACTTTCGAAAAAAAAGTTAGTTACTGTGATTTGGTATGGAGGAGCAGCTCTCGACCACCAGCTCGTCTACCCTATCTCCCTCCCTCACCCCTCCCGCACGCACGCTCTCTCTCCC
>BOPP01000077.1:5677635-5702169 GCA_017312745.1 Gryllus bimaculatus | reverse complement strand
TGGTATCTCAAAATGAGTTTTTGAACTAACCCAATGAGCTGTCTATTGTAAAGGATAATAGAAACGGATAAAATGTGCAACTGGCAAAATCTGACTTATGGTACCACATCTGTTGAAATATTACTTTTGTTCAACAAGTTCTAACTAGTATTATGTAATAAGAGATCTACAATTAGGTGTTTTTATTAAACAAGGGAATGAAAATACAGAACCTCGAATGACCGATATAATAATATATAAGCAATAGAAAAGCCATGTATATCACCTGTGAATGTAAGAGGCGATAGCAAGAATATTCATGATATCTCAGAAGAAATGTTTCAAACTTCTAGGTGACGTTAGTGAGTTATATGATCACTTTCCAAGAACATATGGAGGAAAATTTTATGAAGCAAAGTTTCACGTCGCATCATGTGTGAAGGCACGTTCTACGCAATCAAAATATCGTATTACCTGTCCAAACCACGATGACCAGCCTACCTGTCAGGGGCTAATGCACATGTTTTACGTTGGTATTGAAAATGTCCCACCACATGTTCATGCCAAAATGATTATCTCCGACAAACCTATCTTTTAACTTTATCATTACCTTTTCTAATATTCAGTAGTATTTTTTAACATTCCCTGAGTTAAATTTTTTCTAAGTATCTCCTACTCCCTACTTTAATAATTACTCGTAGTGAGTAAAACCTCTCAAGTAATCAAATGTCACCACTAGTTATATTTATAATTATTTTGCAATCTCTGACTTGAAGTTAATAAATATAATCCCAAAATTCTGTCAGGTATTACCTTTTCTACCAAATCCCTCCTCCCGTTTTTCACTCCTATCACACTTGCAGAAACTGTGTCCCCTAAAATGCGTACGTTATTTCTGTGATTGTCCCTCCCATTTTATATTATTTGTATATTAAACTCTTGAAAATGGGTAGCAAAACACCAGACCGATGGGATGAGTCTCACGACCAATAATGACATTACGTTTACTGGCCATCATTGCTTGTTATTTGCCTTCGATTTTGGAACTCATATCACGGCCATAACTTTACCTGGATCGAGAAGATCTGGTGACGAGAGAAATACTGAAAACAGTAAATGATCCTAAGGTGATCTTATGAAAATAATAAAATTAGGGAGGAATTATGAAAGACGAACCGAGTTAGTTAATTGTAAATACGTAATCTGATCAATAATTAGTATGCATTAAATTATGTAATACTACAGACGTTAAACGTTCTGATAATGTCGGGCAACAAAAGCTCTCGGGCCAAAGCCATCACCAGCCGCGACGGCGAAAAGGCCTCGGTTGTTTGCATAAAGCTCGATCATTAGAACTCTTTTTTAAAAATTTTGTTTCGTCTATATAGACGACGCGTCTCCTAACTTCTTAAGAAGCGTTTGACGCAACCATGAGTAATCCTCCCTATTAATTCCAAGCACTCTCTAGGTGCCTGGTAGTCAAGTGAGGAAACGCGATAAATAACGTCCCGCTCCGTATCGCACCGCGCCCGCGATCATCTACCCACCCGAATGGGGCCAGAATTCGCCCGAATGGAAGAATAAGATAGATAAGGTATAAGACGCTTCACCCGAACCTCAGAGTGAAAGTATGCGACTTCGCACGAGAGCTCTTACCAACGCCCTTGGTGCTGAATAACTATTATTAAACGCTAATTTAATTAAAATTCTTTTTTGAATTGTGGCGAAATGTATTCCGAGATCCCCTGTATTCCCTCGCGTCTCGCACGCAGCATGCATCGTCATGCCCATTCAGACCCACTCGCGACCTAGGAAGGCAAAACAATCATAAGGATGAAGTTAAAACGATGCCAGGGACGCTTCACCCCGAACGCCGGAAGGACCGTCTCTTGAATTATGGAGTGCGTAAAAGACACCGCATTACGACACATAATCTGTAACCCATTGATCTTGATGCCATCGATGCAGAGCGCCTTTATCTTTTCTGAAACCTCGCTTCGAGAAGTGTATATTCTTCGTGTCCTGGAAAACCCAACAAACTGTTTTTGATAACACGCATAAATTGTAAGTTCTAGATACAGGCTATAGCTTTTGTAATGATAATGACGAGCGCGATGCTCTCTGAGGCGAAGATGTGATTCACCGCGGCCGATCTCGTCCTCTGTTGATTACCCTTCCGCGTAGTCGTGCACGTTTGTCAAGCTTCCTCCTCGTGTTTTCTCCCCATTGTTGGCCATGCATCACTAGCGTGAGAGGACGATACAGCCAAAGCAGTTGATTTCTCTATAACAATAACGTAGGAACGCTCTAAGGACCACCCGGAACCTCAGAGTCGTGGCCGGATCGCTTCCATAGCGTCCCGATTATCTCTCTCATCCTCCGAACCCCAACTCCCCACAAACACTTTCTCAACTTATACCAATGCCCACGCACTTTATGGTTCTCAGTAATAATCTATATGTCTAATTAACATGTCGCGGTAGAATACCATAGGTTACTCGAAGGAGCTTAGCGCTGTCGTAATGGATGCCACTCAATTTGCCTCGTTGTTAAATGGATGGCCAGCCTCCTGTTTCGTTGTTATAAACTCGAAAATAATGTATGAGTAGAACGGCTGTACTTTATCTCGCACATATCTCGCACACCCCCAGAGGCGGATATTATTCCCTTTCGATACCGAATTGTCGCGTTTGAAAAGAGACTATAGCAGGCTTACACGACATGTACCGCGGTTATTTAGTGGATTTCATATTTTCGTTCACTGCCCACGAACACTCTAGATTAATCAGACTCAATGGTAACCGAGGGTAACAGAAAGTATAAGATATCGCATAAGATCTGCATAACAATTGAGCAGACTATCAGAGTTCTGTGCTCCTTCCAACGCTAGCTTGGTGCAATTCGTCGTATAACAATAGCAAGCGATACACCAGCAATATTTCAAAAAGACACGTCCCTGCAAGTCTTCCACCGTATTTTTGTTAATGAATATCCACAAGGTGTATAACGCATGGTCCCATTAAAACGGGCCTTAGAAATTGGCTTTCATATGACAGCGCCCCACGCAAGCGAGCTCTCGTACATACGAAACCGCACACGACAACTCTTCCTCCGCGTTTTGTTGGAAGTGCGAGTCAGGCTAAGTGTAGCTGCCCTGTGTTCCAAATTGTACATGAGTTCGCAACTTGTTTAACGCCAATCCTCGAGACTGAGCGCCAGCCGGAAAGAAGCGACGTCTTGATGACCGAGATGTTTGTTATTTGTCCAGCTGCAAATAACGTAGGTGACCCTATATAACAAATGTTTCTTAAAACACTAAGAAATCATATTTCGCGAGGCTATGCTCCCACGCCTTCTAATGATCTCGCGATGACTGTTAGACATGTCGTCGCGCAATTCTTTTATTTGACAAACCGATCTTAAAGTGTGATAGTGTTTTGTAATTTTTATTTTTGTCTTCTTTGGTTCTTGTCTCTTATCTAATTTCTTTTATCATCACGAACTCACTCCACCTCTTTTTTTGAGGAGCCGTAATATACATACTCATTCCTTGGCTCTATCGCGTCATCACTCTCACCTATTCACGCAAGCACCTTCTGTCTTCTGTCCTGCCCAAGCCCGTCACCTGATTGTGAACACATCAACCATAGGGCAGCCGTGCGTACCTAGCGCCCCGAGCCACCAGGTTGAGTGACACCAGAGCCCACGGACAGCCATGAGAATGTGTGGTAGATCACCTAGTGGCGCAGAGGAGCCTTCGGAGAATCTGTACTTAGTTTGGTAACAGACCACATGCGGACTACCCCTACGGAAGAGGCAAGAATATACGTTTGTTCCGAATATGCATGGACATGTTTGCTTACCTCATGAATTTGTTGGTGGCGGGCGTGATCGAGTTTATATATCAACCTTGTA
The DNA here is from genome assembly GCA_017312745.1 of Gryllus bimaculatus. Taxonomy (NCBI): domain Eukaryota; kingdom Metazoa; phylum Arthropoda; class Insecta; order Orthoptera; family Gryllidae; genus Gryllus; species Gryllus bimaculatus. The sequence goes on along the minus strand of BOPP01000077.1, from coordinate 5,698,275 downwards.
TAGAGAGAAACCACGGAAAACTGGATGACAACCGGATTCAAAGTAGGGACCATGCCCAGAGCCCGCATATACCTCTCGAGAAAGTATTATGTGCTTCTCGTCGCAATAATAGCAGTTGGGTTTTGCCGTAATTCAGTAGCCCCCCAGGGGGTTTAGTGTTTGGTCAGAGCCACGAAGCCGCGCCATTAGTATCTCCCCCCTGCTGAGCGGCGGATAAGCATAAGCAAGAGTCGTGGATATCCTGACTGATATTTAGCCCGTGCGGTGACTCTAAACGCTCTTTGGAGCAGCATGAAGTCCCCTGCGAGACAGGTGTTAGTCTACACTCAGAATAGCCACGAGCATAGGAGCGCTATCACAACCTCAACACAGGTTATGTACATAGTCCCTACGGAGATTTCGCTCGTCATTCTGAGCATAAGAGCCCCCATGAAGTCTAATTATATACAATTCATGATTACCAACAGAGCCAATCGGGAGTTATAGATGTTATGCAACCACGATGTACTCATTTTGCTGAACTTATGTATGGTCATTTTCATATCATCTATGTTAATAATCAACGAGTTAGTCTAACCTGAGACGAACGGTGAATCAGACGACGCGACTTAAGGCTGACTTCACAGAGAATGCTAGCTCAAGCTATACCTGATTAGGCAGATCGGCGATTCGTGCTTGAGAAGTACGAGAGATAATGCCTAGCACCCATGTTGCACAGACGCACGCTGCTCTTATACGTGAATAGCGCGCGACAAAATTAAGGATGAGCTAATCGTATAGATAATCAAGCGTAATACATACACTGCCTCGCGCGACAGTATAAAAGAAGAGTCCAAAATTAGCATCCAAATTTAATAGTTCGCTAATGCTACCACCCGACACCCCCTCAACCAACGCGACATGTTCTATATCCAACAGTGAGTTGCAGGACAGCAGCTGCCGCAGCGCAACAACTCGTTTACCCTCTCATGACGTAGCGTACAACTGACACTGAACAGCGACTTTACGCCTTCGCCTGTTGGATCCACTAGTACAAGCACGCGGAGCGAATCTCTGACTTGTTCGGCGCGGAGAGCACTACCAAGTCACATTTCCTGTGTGCTGCGAAGACAAAACGTCTTTTGTCAGCCATAAGTTTTCGAATGGAACGGAGTGTGAGTGGCAGCACTCATGGTGAAGCTGCTTCAGGACCCGTGAACTGGCAACGACAAGGGACGGAGGAACCTTGTTCAGACTGGTGGAGACTCTGTGATGAAAATTGCGGGTAGGGGATGGAAGCGGATGTGTGCAGTTGATTGATTTATGGGACCCTGATAAGTCTGAGATGGCGAGACTCTACAAGTGACGACGTAATCTGTGAGAGAGCATCCTGATCGGGATCAACTGCGGCAGGCCCAATGTCATGTCCATGTATGAGCGAGGAGTCACCGACGGACCACTGCGGCAATTTCGAGCGAACGAGCGAGACACGGCCAAGCTTCCAGTGAGAAAGTTGCGAGTAGCGAGTGGATCCAGGAACTTTCATTCTGAAGATTTTGTCAAACTCTTGCACTTGCGCACCAAGCTTCGATCCAGCATAACCGAGTGAATTACTAAGCAGTATACTGGGAGAAAGGACAGTCAGTTACCTGTGGGAGGGGCGAAACGGACACGTAGGGGCGGATTCGAGAAGAAGAGGATACTTGCGCACCCTGTCAGTACATGCCTTAGTGAGGTTATGGGCAACCCTGTAGGATACATGGTTGCCAATTACCCTCCAGCGGACACTTCAAACATTAGTGCAAGTCCATGCCAACGTCGTGTGCTGCGGCACGTCGTTCGGTGACTGGTCCAGCGGCCGGGGCCGAGTCACTGAAATATTAGTATAGTGGGCAAGGACAGGATGTAGCCAGCAGGGTAATTTGCTCTTCAGCTAGATCGCGTACATCCGTAGCGTCGATCCCCCTAATGGATATTCAAACATATGGATGCATGCCTGGGGAATCTGAAATTTTTTTTGGGAAGAATTAGACAGTGTGCGGGTAGCAGGAGCAGTCAAGCTCGTTTTGTGCAGAACAAATTTCACATGAGATTGTCCGGCGATCGAAAACCGAACCTCTTTCGTAAAGCAAACAACTTTGGCTTGAAATTAAGGGACATGTTGCGTTCACTGTTTGTATTTTGGGTTGTAAGGGAGATAGTGTAGTACGAGTTCTGCTAGGAAGACCGTTCCATGAGAGCTGATCTTTCCTCTCATTACCCAAATCACAGTAATTTGACTACACTTTTTTTTTCGTGAATAATCTGCCAATTTTTTATTATATTAATTAGCTAAGTCATAAGCAATTGATTAATTCTCATAATAAATAAGTTAATTAATACATTATATGACTCAAAATAGGTGCTTCCACACCATCTGTGGCCCATCTTTTTAAACGCAGTACATTGGCTGGATCACACTTTATTAAAACTTGATTTAAAGCATGATAATTTAATAGCGTAACAATAAAATAACCCAATATGTTATCTATCTGTGAGGCCAATAGAAAGAGATATTGAATCTTGTCTTTTCTTCAACAGAATAATATGAGCGATTTTTTCTCATACATGAGTGATACTCTATAGCAATGATAGTATCTAAAAGACGAGAAAAACCGATGTAAAGGGGTAGAAAGTAAACATCACTTGTGGAAAAATTCATTAGTAAATTAACACGAAAGAATAGTTGAATGAGAAAATCGTCTTTGTGAAACTATATCGATACCTCCTAAATTCACCTTATCGAGCAAATAGTTTAGAAAACACAAATTCTGCCAATTTTCTGAGAGCAATTTAGAGGACAGGAAATTTCCCAGGATGGCGAGCCTTGTATGGTGAGAGGACGGCGGTGTGCAAGTGAGGCGAGATATGAGATGAAGACGGAGTAGTTGGTACTCTTAGAAGATATGTGCGTAGGTTGAAGAACAAGGGGCGGTGCGCAAAGCTCTGTTAGTAGTGACCGTATATTCCTGCAAACGAGTCGTTGGCTACCAGCAGCGGGTGGAGTTCAGAACCACAGCCTCCTTATGTCACGACGATAGACGGAGTTGTGGGATGAAGTAAATAAGAAGTATTTCAACCAGCGTTATGCACGAGCAATAGGCCGAGCTTGGAGCGTGAGTTGACGTTCGACCCAGAGTATTACGGTGAGAGCCGAATAAGTTGCGGAGATGTGTTGATAATTTATCGCACTGGACGTTCCCTAAGATTTAATGACCTTAACCAACGTTAAAGGGAAGCTCCCATAGAAACCTTAAATTCGGACCGTGATTGGCTGCAGAGAAGACCATGTTACCAGACGGAGGCTTGTACGAGAAACTAAGATCTTTGTCAAATAGCATTTAACAGATTCAGGACTACGACAAGATGAGTGGACTTGAATAACGCTCGGTACAATATTTGCAAGACAACGGCAAAAGGAAAATGTAGCGTCTCTATATTGTACTCGATGGTTGTAATTTATGATCGCCATGTGCTATAAATTAAGATTCCTCTATTGTACGCTTTCTGTATTGCATCATTCACTCATCTTACAACATACCTCAAGAAATAACAAAGAAATGAAAATCTCATCAAATACACAATTGCTCAGGATAACAGTGTCTATGTAAATTATTGTGAAAGACCAGTTATGACAATCTACTGACTTCTTCATTTTATCAATCTTACTGAGTAGATACACTTGTAGTCCTCTAGTAGATAAACAAGAGAAAAATATTTTCTCACTTGTTCTTCTCACTATTCTCCCCCATATATATTCATATTAATCACATAATATCTCTTCAATCTACTACATCATATCAAGCTCCACAAGTCTAAACTGATGGGCTAACAATGTCAAATATTAGATTTCTTGCTTAATAAAAAATGCTTCAGAATTATCTTTTTGTCTTTCACGAGTGTACGAACAAAGAAGAGAATATGTTAAGAATAACCGTGTTTATATAGATGCTAGTTCACAATGGATTTAATCGTCCTTATGCCGGTAGCACATTAATCTATCCGCCAAACAATTACCTCAGACATTTCGAAATATTAACAAACTAATTTTTTGAAAAGTGTGTTTATAGCTATTTTCTGAAAACCCATAATTGGATATATCCAAACCCTAACAGTGAAAGTACATGTTTCCAAAATACTCTGAAGAGAAAAGAAACAATACAAATAACTCTCCAACTCAGACGAACTGCCCAAATTCACCGACACGAGTCTTGCAAATCAGATACCGCATCAGTATCTACGAACTTCAAAATTAGGCCATATAGAGAGGCTCATATCGACTGCCACTCCCGATAAGCTATACATGGTCGACGGTTCCCCCCGGCACCGACGAAATTTCCGGACTCGTCCGTATCGAACTGTAATTAGAGTCGATTTCGCTTCCAGCACTTTCTACGCGGTTGGGTGCACCGTCCTCAGGACTGCGACACCGTCGCCTCGTGAGTAATTACCTTTGTACGTCGGCACATTTTTGATTGCAGCTTCTGTCTGTCTTGTTTTGCGGATTCATCACTACGCTCTTAGAAACAATTTCGGGGGCGGGCATTATCGTCCGGGCACGGAATCAGAGTCAATGTAGCACGCCACAGTTAATAACCCAAGTGCAGTTGCTGCAATGTCGAGAGTAGAGCGCAGCGTACCTCTTGGGAATAAGCACCTAATTGGACAGCTTTAACAGGAGCGTCGATAACATGCCGGTTTCGATTTGCAAACCCATGGGACCATGGGAATTTCTGTTACTTCGCGACTGGATCCAGTATAATGATAAAGTAAGAAGTAGGGTTTTTGTCAACCTTGTTTACAATCTAAGCTTACAGCAAATTAGTTATTTTTCTTTGTTATACTATAGAGTAGAGGGAAACATTACTGCAATCACCTCGACAAACGCTATTGAAATATTTTTCAGCGTCGACCAAATCACAATTCTATCGTGAAAACATTGAACGTAAATTTGCATACGGCGTCAGAATTAAGTCTATGGGACTCCTGCTTATAAAGATTTTTGATGATTAGTACATTTATTCCTGAATTATCTGATCTACTTAAACATTAGCTAGGAAAATTAAACCACGCAAATTATGTTCTAGCACGTATCAATTGAAAATGTTAGATGTGTAGTTGCAACTATTCCAGTACTATGGGTTTTCTATGATAAAATGTTGAAATAAGCATTTACTTTAATTCAACAACTTCCTAACACATAAGAGGCTTCTATGATGTCATCAAAAATTTCCACACTTAGTATTTTGAATTTTCCCAAGGCATGTATATAAGAGTTAAGTTCATGTCTATGAATAAGATCTAATATGCGCTGTTCCAGATTAAAGAAACCTGACTATCATTGAGGCGCACATGAAAGCTCCTGGACTTTTCTAAATTGCCTAGGAAAATGCAGCAAATATATTTTCTAAACTATTTTGCTCGAAACAAGGAATGAATTTTAGGAGTATCATAGTAGTTCAGATTTCTATTACGAATCTCTTGTAATTTACAAAATGTGAGGTTTTAGAGACAATTGTGAGAATTGTCGCTAGCCGTCTCGATAGACATATTATTAACCTCTAACTGTTTGTATAGTGTGCCAGAATGATCTAGAAAACTAAGCTAGTACGGATTAATTCCTTAATTATTCTCTTGTTGTAGGTCCTGATGTAGCAATAAGCCACAAAGAAATTCTTAGATTTCATATTTGTGTTCTATTATTTTAATAATATAAGATAATGCCAGGGTCCACTCTCTAGTATTGCCGATCACTAATTAAATTATTATATATCATATATATTATTTGATGAAATATGTAATCAGTATTTAACATATATGTTAATTAAAATAAAATTGAATATTTGCTATGTAAAAGCATAATTATAAACAGATATCAATTCCTAACATGTCATTTAACTTATCTCAATCTCATATAGTTCTTGCCTTTCACAAAGAGGTCGGTTTCAGAGTAGTCAGCGCGGTGACCAAATATCTCATGCGTGTAAAATTGATGCTGTTCTACTATAATATCGAGCGTTGAGACTGTCTGTCCTGCTACCACATTGTCTGTAATTCATCCTTTTGTGTTCTAGTGAATCTTCCACATTTGCAATATTCACCAGCAAAATCGCTCCCATTAATGCTTCTAGTGAATAATCCACATAATGTTGAAGTCACCATAGAGTTGAGTATCTGCGATCCTTATAAATCAGACTCCAAAATGCTATACAGTTACTGACATTATCCCTTTGCCAGTGTTACTACATGAAATGCGATCATTAGTTTGCAGCACGTGCGATCGGCATACAATGGGTCCCGCAACATCTATGTAACCGACTAGTCTCCTACAGCCCACTGGTTCTGCCCGCTCTCATCTAATACCTCCACCACTCTCCCTCGCCTCCCCACCTTCGCGCTTCGACCAACTCCACCAACACTCTTCCCCTTCCAACCCTCTTCCTTCCCACTCGCTCGTGTCGAGCCCGCGGTCCCATCGACCCCTTGAGGACTCACCTTCGTTTTGATCCAACGGAACGTTCAACGTGCGGACCTGGCTAATTTGCACCATGTATCTTACCCCACTACGCATGTATGTCTCGTCCCACCCTACTCATAAATTCAGCGCATACCACTGACTGCGAGACATTCTCTATCGCACCCTTCCACCCTATGCATACAGCACGTGCAAGCCTACCACACAGCGTGCTTAGCTTTACATGTTCTTATGGCTTTAGCACCTGAGAGCTTCTCCACCCTGCCAAGGCAAGCGTAGTTACAAAATCATTCTGAGACACAACGTTCCTGGAAAGTCCAACTTCGAGTAGTTAAGCAAAATTTCGTACAAAGTTTATTTCTTAAGCTGTCAGATGAAAAATGCACACATTGTGCGAGATGTTCTTTGGTTCTTTGGCATGCTCGCTACAATGGAACATGATGGGATGCAAGGTGATCACAACAGGATTGCTTACCTTATGCGTGTGCACTTTGTCTAGTGAGTCGCCATTTCTTAAGACATAATTACAAAGCGCATCGTCAAATATCATCCAACTGCACACACTTACTCAATTTCATCACAGAAGTCTCGACATCCAGTTCTGAGATCACGACTCCCATGAGTGGTTTGACTAGCATTTAAAGATGCACAGACTTTAAGCAATTGCGCATAGTCCATGATGTCATAGATGGAGGTTGTCCATCCACATACCGTTCCTATATAAACAGCACTGTCGCAACAAGAGATTATTCAACAAGAAAGGTATAATGTACATGATTTTTAAGTCCTCAAAAGAGCAGTCCAATGTCTGGTGTTGAACGTGCCACAGTCTATCGTAAAGTTCTTATAGCGTGTAGTCGAGGATGCACGAGGGTACAGCGAGCTGAGCCTCTCAGGCCACTCTCGAAACGTCCCCATGATGTAAATGTCATACACTCTCTTATCTGGAATGCTGTCTCTCCCCATCTGTAAACCCCCCCAATTTCGCACAATTCTGACTGCAACTAGCACGCTCTCTCCCACCCGCTCTCGCCCACCGCTGACTCAACCCGCTTCGTCTGCGTTCTCTACCCACATCGCACTGTCCGCCGATCTATATCTCTTTCTTATACAGCCATATCCCTATTTTCCCCCTTCTACCGCACTCTCCACATTAAGTTAAACAGCGTACTTTCAATACTCTTCATAACACATACTCAACGCCAGTATGTTATTTCTACTGAATTGCATAACAAACTGCCCTCACTTTCCTTCCCCTTCCCTCTCCCTTTCCTCCCTCCCTTTTCCCCTCCCTTTCTGCCATCCCTCTTCTCTCCATCCCTCTCCCACTTTGAATCACTCTCCTCGCTATCCGTCAACACCACCCTCTTTCTGATAAGACATACTCACACTAATTCCCTCACTAGAAAGACATTACGCCACATCCCCGCGCATCTCATCTATGACACTATTCACGTGTAATGTCTCTGTGTAATTAGCCCTACCAAGTCGCTTTGTTTCGCGAGCGCAGAACGTGAGAACTCCGTATCCCGACCTCTAATCAACGGCTCTGATATAACCACTCGCATAGTCCTGACGCTAGGGAGCCAACTATCTTCCCTCACGGCCGAGGCGATCCGTGCAATCGACGTCGATCAACAATAGCGGACCGGGAGGAACGCCCCCGCCCCTAGCACTCACCAAAACTCATACTGTTGTAAATGCTATATCACTGCTCTCTCATACGCGGGTGAATTTATTAACGCCCCTTCTCTTCGCTTGCCGCATAGGGGCGAGTTAACTAAGATGTCCGTCGGCTGCCCAACACAAAGATTCGCCGTCATCCGTACATCCTCCCCCGCCCGCCGACTCTCACACGCAGACAGCCAAAGAGTCTCTCATTTGCAGCCCCTGCGCCTCCCGCCCCGCATGCTGTAGATAAAAGTGTATAAAGAATTACCATCTTCCGAGAATCGGGTACACAAACCGCCCAGTGTTAATCTTAATGAAATAATGGTAACCCGCGAATGTTATGACATGTACCTGTGTGATGTACCCTGTAAACGGACACATACTCTCAGTGCACACCGTCCGTAGTCGCTTGAGCCCACGTGATAACTTTCAGGAAATACGACTAGCGACCACCACGCGAACGCGCGCACCAGATCAACATATACTTCCGATTGCTATTCCTGTAGCGAGAAACTACTCTCGAGCCGAACTATGGAAGTCCATATGTCTTCAAGAACTAGTCCCCCCACGCCCTGACAATCCAACATATATTTCCCGTAGGTTCTCTTGTCGTGCATCGTACCAAGGCTGTATGAGTACTATAAACTCCGATCAGCACGAGTTATACAGATATGTCCACACGGGTGCTGCTCGCTTTGTACGGAGGCTGTCACCTGACATCCGCCAAAGGCGTCTTTGCGCTGTCTCTCCCTATCGTTCACCTTCGGCAGTTCCCCGTGAAGCTCACTTTCTTGATCAAGATCCCACCAAAGATACATTCACAACGATATGAAATGCGCCTCGGAAGTGAGATGTCAAAATGAGAGCAACGATAGCGCAGTTGTCTTCACGAGTTTAGATAGACGATGCGCAGCCGTAAGTGATCGTGAATCTGACAAAAAAAACCAGATGAAGCGATAGAGTGCAGACAAATCGCCAACAAGAACAAACAATCAAAAATTCATCAGCAATATCCTCTATACGAATATTCTCAAGAATAATAACAGTATGCGCCCTAGTTCTCGCAATTCATCTCTCATTATTGAACGCGGCACAGCCCTCTCGCTGACTAGCGATAATAGCTGTGCATGTTCATGCCCCAGCCCAAGCATACGGCCGCGAGCTCATCTCACTCACTGCACCTGAAAACATTGTGTTGGTGACAGTCAGTTCTCGAGCCATTGTGTCGCTAGGGACACTGTTCGTATAAACAATACTTAGCCCGACCAATGCTCTCTCCTGGGCACAATCTACACCACGTACATCAAGCGTCGCAAGTGCGCTTGGGTGAACTCGATGTACGGAGAGCTACTTGCCTTGCCTGCCGCGTTATAGCATCTAGGCCGTTAATGGACGGATCTATCCTCCAACTTGTCGCTAAACACTCTAACATTCTGTTCTATAGCGAAATGTCTTACAACTTAAACAAAGCAATTATCTGTACTATGAGCTTCCTAATTGTTGATGACCTAACACCGTTCTTCCGCCCACTGCCACGAGCATACAAGAACAGGTAAACGTATCAGAGGAAAGAGTGCATCGAAATAATCAGAATCGCCAACATAATCAGAACAAAAAGGCGTTTGTGTAAATTTTAAATTACATTTATAGATACCTTTCTGCATCACACATTTATCATACATATACTAGAATAGTTTATGTTTTATGCGCACCAATGTCTGAGTTCAAACAATCGGTCGTTTGGTTCAACGAAGATCGCTTGCTCCATTGATTCACTTCAACCTACATGACGCGTGTCAACTAGTGAATATTTTCACGAATTTCGATTGATATTCCCCTCTGGCTGGCGAGATTCGGCACCGTCTACGCATCACTTTTCGGAGTTTTCCGAACAAGGTCCATCATCAACGAGGCATGGCTGCATCCAGAACGAGGCCTAGCTCCCGACTGTGTCTCCCGACATGTATATGATAGTGCATGTAGTAAAGGTGTGATAATGAGGTCAGATAGATTAAGACGAAGAAAGATCGCGCATGTCCTTTGCATCCTGCGCTTTGTATAGCGCTCTAACATAGCTTATCCGCAGTTTCTCTCCTTATATGTGACTAGAAGCGCGAGAAATGATCAGATTGCAGAGAGGCTGACCGCATGTCTGGCAGATTACCCCCGCCGGCATAGTACAGCGAGGGATCTCGGCCAATCCATAACAACATCGCTCATCTTCAAAAGTCTCTATAAAGTTCATAATTACCTTATGATCTAAACAGATCCTTGTATTATCGCGCACACGTGTGGGTTACTCAAGCGAGTATAAAAAGATACTCTCGAGCCTTCCCGAAAAAGTGTTCAAAGCGTAATATACACTAGGCGTGCAAAATCATCTACCATATGATTGTTCCAAGCGTCTCCGTGAAACGACGATTCCAACATTATCTCTCTCTGTCACCTGTATCGCTCTGATTACACTTGCCTATATTGTTGTGGTCGTCATCGGGCGAGCAGTGTACGGATCTATCGTCGCAATCCAGCTTTGCCACGCGTACAGCTATATTCGACCTGAGCAGAGTGGTATCCCGACAATATTACCATCTACACCAAATCATATCTAAGAAACTACTGGTGAAATTAAAAACTCTGTAACGTTTTATAAATTACAATAGAATATATTAACACGCTAACACTCGTGTCTTTGTTATATTAATAAGACTCACTTTCTCTTAGAAGCGAACCAATTAATTGTTTAAAAATCCAAACGTTAGAAGCGGAAGTCGAATAATATTATGCACTTTCTCCCACTCTGAACAGTCGTCGTAGACAAAGCGAGTGCTCTTACCAACATGCCTTATGCCATCACTCACGCACGATATTGACACTTTCCCCCAAAATTCTGATTGTCAACGAACAGATGTTTTCTGTCACACACAATTTCTCCTTTCTTTATCAAAATGGGGTAGTCAGAATGATCGAAATGGTGCGGTGAGACTTGCGAGCATTTACAGAAGTCAAGCTGCGAGCTGCACACAACAAGAAGTGATCAGCTGATTTATCTACAGAGGTTAATTCTAACTCACTGAATTGTATTACTAGCACCAGAGCGCATTGCGACACCCATAGAGTGATGTGTCGATATGTCTAATTGCGAGAGATTATTAATAGTACTGTGATGGTAATTAACAAATACCTATTGTGTCCACACCCATCCAACGCATGTATCCTTATAGATAATTATCACGAATGCACAACATCTACGTCTATCCAATTATACGAAACCATTAAGTTTTGATAACAAAGAGATAGCTAATTCTCATACCATCGAGCTTTATCCAAAACACCCGAAGGCCTTTCGCCCGTCCCGCTCTCATATCTAATAATATAAAAATGTATGCCATGTATGTCCTTATATATGGAACAATCGTATGAGCATTTTGTGTATCTCACGACAAATTATTTCTATTTCATTAAGCAACTTCATCGCATTATAATCTGTTCTTATTTAGTAAGAAACCTATCTACTATATCTCTATATATCTAAAATGACACAAAATCTAATGATATATTTAGTATAGCATCGTCTCTAATGATTTTGTATCTTCAATTGTCCACTCAATTTATCCTCCCGTACACAGTGTGTCTTCTCTACTTTTGCAGTCGATAGATGCTCGAACTTCGTATATCCTAATTCTCGCGTTCCCTATTTTATTACAATCCGACATCCTACAATAGTTCCCGTACATAATCTGAGAAAGATAACCTATACTGTACCATATTCATAATCATCTGCTTTCTCATATTTCGTGTTCGTCCCCCACGATTCTTTACCCTCTCGATCCACAAAAGCGCAGTGTGCAGTGAAATGAGCATCGACAATGTTCCTATAATAGCCTAGACCCGCAGAATAACACACACGAGGCCAGATGATCCAAGCTGCAGCACAGAGCAAAGTACTCCTCGCAACGCGCCTGTGACCATGTCCTTATTGTCGTGAGGACTCATCCCATCGCGATCAGTCTGGACTTCTCCGCTGCTTCTCATTGCCGCTCACTAAACCACACGATGCGTTTGTGTCAAGAGTTTAAATCAACAAAACTGAGATAACTACAAATCATCTGAAGATATTACAGTCACAAGAGAGGACCAAACAGATAACGCGAATTTAACGACACACGTTATCTCGCTAATGTGTTATCCGGATGTTCGGAGAGAATCTGGCCAAGGATGGGAAGTTTGACATGAAGGACAAACAGATTGTACAGACGTAGTACGTGAAAAATATCTCATCAGACTGCTATTTATATTGCATGTATCCTAATTTTAGTTTGCTAGACTATCTTCTCTTAGTTTCATTAACATGTACGAAGTTTCATGATGAATTGACATATTATAATTTAGATGTATCAATTACACAATTAATCACCTGAGAGATGCAGACTATTTCTTAAATTATGATGAGAGGGTCTTAAGTGTTAACTCTATTCATACAGAGTGTGAGTACATATCCTTTAACCTAGCTATCAGTTAAATAGCCCGAAGATAGCTTATTCGGATACTGAGTAAATAGAAATAAACTATCTTACTATACTCAGCAATGGTTAAAAAATACTACTGAATATTAGAAAAGGCTAATGATAAGTTACACAAGACTAAGGCTTATTCCGTAGAGGAAGATAAGTACTTATCTTCCTGTAGCCAAAATGAGAATTTATTGTTTGGCAATAAAAACTAATTCTAAGAATAAATGAGATAAAATTTGATTGGACTAATTTATATCGAATTAATAACCACGTAGAAAGACATTGTCATTATCCCTGTATCTTAATTCCCTGAGCAGTAGTTAAGAACTATCCACACGATGTATTTTGACACTATTATACGACATATACATCTTCGAGTTGAACAATAACCAGGAAAAAAAAATGTATATCTAGATATAGCTTTAGTGTCCGAATGCGAACGCACAATGAATACGACGTACAACTCTATTGAAGCTTCAATACAATCTTACTCACAGTTCGCTTTCATATGACGAGTTACAACACAACGTAGATCATCAATTCTTTCACACTGCGATTCATATAAGGCTCTATCTACAGCGTCACTAGTAAATTCTTGACAAATCGATGTTCGTTCTGAGATAATCATAGCAAATAACTGTCTATGACACGGTCATAGGCCTTCTTATCATCTCACAAGTCAATATCAACAAGCTGGGGTTACTTATCGCTTCATCTAGAACTGCTATGACAGCATGGAATACGTAATCCTGCATTTCATTATACTTATCTCCCTCCGCCGCCTGAGTTCTTAATCTCAAAGTCCTCCATGGCAATTTTCCTTCTCCCATTTTCATTCCCTCAACTTTGTGTATTCCATCATGATACAAAATCGCAGCCACCACGCCCACTCTTGGCCAACTGCTCCCATACAACTTGCCTCTCTTACCCATAATCTGCATCGTCACAAATCAATCACCTGTCACGAAACCCGCTCTATCTGTAGCCACCAAACAACTACCATAATCTGCCCAAACATCAGGCCCACCTATATTTTCTCTGATCCTCTCCTCCCTCTTCCGCCCCCCGCTCGCTATCATCAGACCGTTCACATCCTTTGCACGCCTCTCATCTCACTTCCATGCCCCCACCGCCATCCACCGCCGCCATCTCCACATAAGACAGCTATTGTTCAGTTCACACACCAGCTCCATTATCTCAGAGCGACTATACTCTATCTCCTTCACGCGCCGAACTCGCAAAATCACCAACTCTCTCTCTCATTTTCAAGGATGCTCCTGTCAGTTACCCCCCATCCCCCTCAGCCCGGTCCACGCCAGCTCCCGCGGCTCCTCTCCCGCCCCTCCGCCCTCTTCTACCCCCCTGTCCGTGCTCTTCCACAACCCACGCTCTCTCCCCGCCACTAAACCGTCCCTACGCACCTATCCTACTCCACCTCTTGACGTATACATCACTCTAGTCTCCTCCAAATATCTCTGCCCGCTTCGACCACCCCCTCCACAATAGACCTCCCCAGATACCTCCCGTGCCCTTTCCATCACAGGCACTTCACATGAACACCAATCCCATTCACGTCTTCTCTATACCCCCTCCACGGTTCAACTTGCAGCCACCGCAAACCGCCGCCACCGCCCCCCGGCCGCCACCACCCGCTCTTCCATCTGCGCCTCCGTCCTAATGGCGCACTTGCGTCCTCTCTCAGCCGCCCTCACCGCCTCTACTCGCACATATCACGCGCGCGCAATCACCCAACACCACCGAGAAAAACAGCCCACACAATGCCCTCGACCGGCCCTCACCGCCCTCTCCGTCCTGTCCGCTCTCTCCGCCCACTCCGCCCTCGCCGCACTCGCCAACCTCTCCGCTCTATCAGCCCCCACCACCTTCTCCTTCTCCGCCGTTCCCTCTACCCCCGCCGCCCCAGCGCCGTATCCGCCTCCGCCGTATCCCTCAGCCCATTCACCACCACCACTGCCTCCTCTGCACCCGCCGCGCCCCCTCGCCGTCTCCGCAATCCCGGCCTCGCCAGCGCATCTTGCCGCCTGCCGCCCGCCCTAGTTGCGCCTCGCTCCAGCAGATGCCGCTTGCGGGTGACATGACGGCGCGGCGATAAGGCGTCCCCGGGCGGCGATGGCTTCTTAGCGGCGGCGGTCGCGCGGCGGCGGCCATCGAGGGAACGACAGCGCGGGAAAACAGACGAGCAGCGACACACGCGGCTGAACCTCCGGCCCGCCCGGACAAACGTCCTGCTCCAGGAAATCGACAGCAAAATGAAACGTTTCTCACAGTCACGAAGAACAAAATATTCTCACGAAACCATGTGATGAGACTTTTTTAAGCCTTTGTAAAATCATTCCACGCTAATTCCTCATTTTGCTTCCAATAGATGCTCAAATTATTTATATAGCATTCTGGAAGAATTCTTAAGAACTGAATCCTAATATAGCCACACCGCATCTAAATTTATTGGGCGTCCGCCTAATGAATGTCTTAAGATTTTTACTTATTTTATCTAAAGATGAACTTTACAAACCTGAGGTTAGTTAGAAATATATCGTAATTAATAATGCGTGTTCTGATTCTTGTTTTGCTTCTACTAGTACTTTTATCAACACTCCACCACGTTTCGTAAGAGATGTGTTTATTCAAAGAAAAATCAGGACATTTGGATGAGTATAAACGTAAAATACGTTAAGTGAAAGCTTTATGGCTGGAGCGTATTGGTGATTGGGTGATCGCGGGGTCGATCCTAGCAAGATACAAGACATTTGCGTGACGCGTTTAGCCTAGGTGAGTTTCGAATTCGAGAATCGAATTCGTGGCGCGATTGCTCTAGAGATTTTCCTGGTCTCGTCTATGCGAATTTTGAAGCAGCACTGGCTGAGCGTGATCCTTCCATTCCTACCGTAACTCCGTTCCCTGTCCTAAAGACCATGTTGCAATAGCGCTTGACGGGAACCAAAACTGGAAGGATGGTCTACATTTATCTTGGCACTAGAACGGGATGCCTCTCCACCAATGAAAGTGCAGCAAATGGCGGCGAAGGTTTCCACCTGATCGAAGCGGGACTCTGGTCTGGCGCTGAGTTGACTGTAGTGCGATGTGGAGGTTACAGTGTGGATTTGGAAAGATACAGTTTGAGGCGAGTTGTGTTAGTCACGTTTGAGCTCTTAAGTTCTTTTTAGTAACTATATTTTAATTATTTTTCTATTCATATTAATATTTAGAATTAATCCCCCCAAAATTAGTTTTATATAGTTATTTAAAGTACATTGCAGTTTTTTATTTCATATAATATTTTAGTTGTATTTTCCGTAAGATCATAGTGGTTTTACTTTCTCGTATATCTACGAATATACGTCGGTACATTAAGTCCGAATACATTACTCCGCAGTAATGTGAATAGTGTAGAGGAAGTAATGTAATGCTGCGGAAAATCGATTTCGAGATTTCAATGGAAATACACGTTTTGGGGTCTCTTGATACCCAAAAAGTGTTTTTTTTTCAAAGTGTCCATCTGTCTGTCTGCCTGATGTATATGAACAACACTAGCGCCTAAACCATACGTAAGATTATTACTAAATTGAAGAAACCTCTGTCCAATTGGTTTTTTATTAAATGGTCTGCCTGTACGTCAATCTATCTGTCCTTCCGTCTATCTGTCATTTGTGAACAACACTAGCGCCTAAACTTTACATAGGATTTTTCGAAACTAAATACTCCCCAATCAATCAGGCCTCACTAGACACTCTGCGATTTGAGTAGCATTCTTCAATTTTAGGGGTATTTACACGAAGACCCTGGGACATGGATGGGGCAAGACCGAAAAGCTAGCCCAGATCAAAGACATTAGAAAACTAACTTGAACGAGAAAGACTGTGCCGTCTGTGGCATCCCTAGTTTGCCTTTTTTCATTCTCAAATGGCAAATAAAAGAGTAAACAGAGCATCGTAGATAAAAAAATGTTGCCTAAACCAATCTATTTCTAAGTTCTCTTTCTTATCCCTACAAGTTTAAAGCGCTAATTCTCGTCCTTGGCGTTTCGTGAAGCACACGCATCTCTTGCTCTCTTCGTTGCCATTCCTTTTCGCGTAGAGCTGCCTGTAGTTCTGAGTGATGGGATGATCATTAACCCTCCAATGGTGTATCTCTCCCAGCTCCAGAAACAATCTGCTTGTGGGAGGTAGGCTTTGATTGAATAGAGGTTCTGGGCGCGTCAACCGGTAAGGCCATTAATCCCGTAGATGCAGTGCATGTTTTATCGCAGGAGGTGGCGGTGATCTTCCTCCGCTGGCTGGCGAGATTCGGCGCCGACCTACCGTTGGCTAGCGGGGTTTTCCCCAACCAGTTCTCCCCACCAGCGGGACACCGCCCCAGCCGGGACAAGCTCCAAGCGCCCGATCGGTCTTACGGACCGGTCTTCCTTGAAATCTTGGACCGTTTATTAGGGTTTTTACTGCTCTGATATTTACCTAATTTTGATCGGAAAAACGACGGAAAACTACCGATCAGAGCAGCTGGCCACTAGAATTCTCCTTCAACCTAGCTATGTAGCTAGTGTCCAAAATTCTGCCACCGTCGGGATTTGAACCTGGGACGTCCCGGTCAGAGGCACTGCAGTGATGTTAGTCGATGCCCCGAGTTACCTCTCCCTAGGTAGCTCAAGGCAAGACAGAAAGTTGAAATTACTTACTAATGATAATGGTAATCCTTACTGTTTTAAATATAATGATAATATTCATTAGCGTAGCATGAGATTCTCTTCTGAGGCGGCTCCAGCGCAGATTAATGTATTATTATAAATTGGCATTTAACAATAAAATACTGAGCGTAAAGTAACGAATTGGATTTTAACGGCACAGTCATTTTATTGCACTTCTACTGGCCCACTGTTTCTTGTCACTCCCTTGAGCTCGTTTGGGTTTAAACAAGACATTAGTCATCGCGATAAGAGTTGGTGTTTGTGTGTGGTGTGAGCCCCTCCACGAACGAATTCGAGGATACCATAAAGGCCAGCCATTATAAAATTAAGCATACTGTAGTAACAGTGTATATCCGCGTCTCTCGAGCCCACATACTGCGTATGCATTGAAGACTTCGAACGCCAGACTCTTCCTCCTGTCACGTGTAAGTTCACAATTAAGCGGGAAGTCCAACACGCAAAACCTTCAAGGGCCCAGGCGTGTAACGTAATTTTGAATTAGAAAATAACCAATAAGCACATTGTGAAATAATGAAAAACGAAAACTGTTTTCATTAAGTGTTTGGTTAGGTTCCGCGTTGCAGCCAGGTAATTACACCGCTGATAATATTGCCCTCTAAACTGCACTGCACGCGACAGCTCTTGCAGGGGGGGGGGCGAGGGGCTCTAAGCCCCCTGGACTGTGCTCCGAGCCCACCCACGCGGCCGAGAGAATATCATGGAAGCAAGAGCGAGACATCGATCGGAGTTGGAGGGCGACGGGCCGGCTTTCTGATGCGATGGGACGAGGTGAATTTCGTGGGGGCGCTTCAGGATTGGAATTCCAGCCCCAACGATTTCATCTCCTTCCTGTAGTCTGCCAATTTCTTACATGTTGTCTTTCATTTTTTGGGTTCCGAGAGTAGAATAATATTATTAATGCTATTATAGTTTAATTTTTGGAATTATGAACAACTAATGGATTGTAACAGAAAATGCTGCTCAAATTTTGAGCGTGTTTTAAGACTTCTTGTATAATAATTAGATTAAATAAATATAGTGAACGGGAATAATGTTCTTATAAGACACCTTTCAGTGGAAAACGTCATACCAAGTAGAACCAGATAAATGTATTTGGAAAATACCAGATAAATACATTTGTTGGAAATCAGATTAATTTTGTCTCCTTGATTATAATATTAAAATAATTCGTTTTCTAGTTTGTGAAATAACTTATAAAAATACTAGCCTATTCACATTACTGTTTTATTTCAAATGTTTAAAAAATATATGAAAATTCCAAACCGTTCTACATTTTAAATACAATATTCTGACTTATATACCTTCCTGCTCAGATAAAATGTACCTCAAATCTCTTACAATAAATTACATTTACACTCACTGAAAATACACTTAACACTGACTCTTTGTCTTCGAAGTGTATCTCAATAAATGATCTACACAATCACTTGCTGCAGCTGGGGAATCATTGCTATGAGTTCAAGAACAATATATTCTTTACGAAAAATTGTAACTCATTTTTAATTAGAAAACTGAGACTTCTTCCTAAATAAACATTTTGGTTTGATACACAATACACAACAAAACATCAATATTTTCTCCACAGCATTTCATCGCGGAGAATTTATGCATTGAATAGACAATAAAGGACTAAGCGTTTGTGAAGGCAATCTTGTGTTGAAGGAGTTGATCACATTCCTTCCTTTTTTATGAGGATTTTGGCGTCATAAAAATAAAACATAAAATCTATAAAACTATGTCATATAATATATTATATATTGGAGTTGATAAAAGGAATTAGTCAGTTCTCAGTCTTTTAGGGGTATTATTTGTTTAAAATTTTATCTCATCGACTATCTGTTTTGCTAATCTCTGTACCGGATCATCGATTTGGAGGCGATTTTCATTGAAAAATCGAGTGTTTTGCCACACTACGTAAGCTACGATTTTCAAATTAATATTTTATCTGATAAAGAGAGCAGTTTGTTTATTTTTGTGTTTGTTTTGTACGTAAATCTGTAGTTTCATTGAGGTTATATAAAAAATTTGTACACATGACTTTCAAAACAAGTTTATGTCTACCTGAGATATTCAATAACTACCCTATCTCTCTTTCTTAACACTTACAGCAAAATTTAAATGTTCACTATTCCAATTTTTCACAAATATCTCGGAAACGGACCCACGAAAGTACATTAAACTTTTCTGAAATACCATAGAATTTCCTACTAAATGCATTTCCATTCTTTACAATAGCTCCATTAGCTCTTGAGTAATTATAGGTCAAATTTGATAAAGTATTAATTAATAACGTAATTACGCGAGTACACAACAATATACTTGTTGACAGCCGTTCTAGCAGCTATGATAATAGCAACGGCTATCGTCACGAAATAGGGCGAGATGAGGCGAGACAGGATGAGAAGAGGCGGGGCGGAGCTGGACGGGGAGAACGGACGGGTTGAGATAGAGTGGTGCGGAGAAAGGGCGGGGCAGAGATATGGCGGGGATATATAGACACAAAATTTAATATATTTTCCTTCTAATAGATGATTGCGATTAATAAATACCCAAGCAACGCGGGGAACTTTAATTGTTTAGAATAAAAATTAGAGTGAAAGTACAAATTACTGATGATTCCTGTACATTTGTAATTATAAATTGCAATAAATTGCTGGAACAAACTTTACTTTCAAATTAAAGATTGTTCCTAGAATTCTTGTGAAATTAAAATAAAAAGGAAAAATTATAGAAGCAGTGTTGGAGGATTATGTTTACAGAGAACAACTTAGTTGGTAATAAGTTTGGCGCAAAAGCAGAAAGGAAAGTAGTTAAAATTTTTAGTCTCATTTTAACCATCTTTAACATTTGGCTTTCTCCCACATGAAAACGTTTGCTACAATGTTGTGTAATTTTTGTTTTTGTTTTTTATAGAGCGTTCACGAGGTACGCTTGTATTTTTAACACTTAAATAAATAGCAAACACAATTAATATATTCTTAGGGCATTTACGAGCGGTGCCAACTTCGCACTCTTCATACGAACAAACACGCAATATTATGAGGTTAACACAGTCAATGAATTTTCTGGAAAGAAGCACGTTTATCCCGCGGATCGTCCCATTACGCTACAAATTCCCGGCGCGAGTTTTTACAAGCGCATAAATAATTCTAAATGCCCCGCTCCTCGCTGGGCCGCGGAGCAATTTGCGTCGTTCTATTCTCCGGAAACGCTGAGCTAGTGGTCAGGCGCCGCGCCGCGCC
>BOPP01000077.1:5627363-5671205 GCA_017312745.1 Gryllus bimaculatus | reverse complement strand
AACGGATGTAATACTAATACAGACATTATGCGTCACGCGGATTTAACCGCATTATATCACGAAACGTGAACGCGAAGACACTGATACCTTATAAATATATTCCTACATGCATAATACACTCATACATTTATAACGCACGCCAACGCTGCTTTACATGAGCGCAGCACGCGGTCGTGATTTTATGGACGTCCCCGGTCGCGGTGCCTGCGCCGCCGCAAGCGGCGAGGTGAGCGACCGGCGCAGGAGGGGGAAGGGCAGAGTGGCGGAGGGCCCGACTGCGGCGGCAGAACCCGGAGGAAAGATAATTAAAGCAGAAGATAGAGAAACACAAAGATGAGCTGCTGTTTTTTCGTAAAAAAATATGTAAGAAGCAGATAGGAGATTTATGCAGACGCGCGCGCCGACAGTTGTGTTACGTGAATTTGGTGTATTTAATTTCTCTCGCGACGCGAGCTATTTACGGCGCCGCTGGCGGAGGGGAGGGTGTGGGTGAGGTCGCCGATGAGGAATGCAGCGAGGAGAAGGCGAAGAGGGGAATGAGTAGAGGAGAGCAGAGCTAGCGCGGTATGGTTTCAACGTTGCGGGAGGGGGGAGAAGAAGAAAAAAAGATCACGGAGACCGTCTTCGAGGAGTACCGTGAATTAGTATTTTTGCGTTCGAGATAAAGCCTGGCACCCCAACAAATTCACTTCGAATAATAGTTGGTTTCTCAGAATTTCTTGTTCAAGTGCATTCGTTAAGACCAGGTATAGCATATTAATAGCTAGTTAAGATGAATGAGATTACAAATGGAATTGTAAGTATATTTGTGATGATAGGAGTAGAGTGGGGTTGATAAATAGCGTACAGTGATACAAGTCATTTATTGAATGAAGGTATTTTGTATGCTGGTTTGTGTGTTCGTTTAGAAGTTATCATTTAGAAATAGGGCTACGAACGAAGTCAAGAATACTTACACATATTCTCACCAGCTGTTTTCAGTGGGTAGCTGGTTAAGAAATGATAAAATGCATCGAGCGAAACAATTAAGTTGGGTGATTTAGGAATTATGTTAAAAAATCTTTCATCTCTTGGTTATCTTTATTCGAAATTAGTATTCTTGTGGTATATTCTTACCATACCACTGTAGAATATTGACTTATACTGTACTTGTTCAGAAATTATTATTTATGCGCCTCGCCTAAGAACAACAACATGGATATGCCACCTTCGTTTTATACATTTGCAGTAGAGTCACCGATACATTATCTTTAGACAAGCAGGGATAGATACATTTTTTCAAGAGAGAAAGTAATGTGACAATAATATCATAAATCTAATATTAAAAGAAATAAAGTATGAAACAAAAGAAGCTCTTGAATTTACGTAGAATAGATCTGTGAGTTTGCCTACTGTACTAAAGAATGAATTAAGGTCGTGAAGGCGAATGATTTAACATGAAGTGAGTAGTGTGATATAAGGGAGAAAGAGTGTGGTCACACAGAGACGGCAAACCCCAGCTTGAAGCGTCGCCAAGAAAGATAAGAGGCGAGGCAGAAAGATCCCCACGAAATAAATTCCAAGAACTTCACATAGCTTCGTTGTGGGCTAAAAGAGCATGTTTATACAACTAATGTTTCAAAATATCTTTGTGTACAATCTTGTAGTGAGGTGCACAGTATGAAGTTAATAAGAAGCTGTGAAAAGAAAAATATCATAAGTTTCTCTTTAGAAGACAATTCTTTATAGGGAAATATCGAATAACGGGAAACTATATCGTTATACAGAATTTAGAGCGAAATTACTGTAGACGTAGTGAAATCAGGAAATAAATTTCGAATAGACCAAAAAGAAAATAATATATCAAAGATATGTACTAAGCTTACAATGAATTGGCTAGATGATTAAAAACAGCTGCCGGCAACCTTTTCTCTCAGAAACACTGCTTTACCGCAGAAACCACAAGCACGCGTCGGGGTATGCGCGGTGTCGGACCTCGGGTGTCCCGTGGACAATTACCCGCTCACATTGCTTGACGCCAAAATATTAACCCGGTCTCGGCGATGCCGTGTGGGCCTACAGCACGCGGAAGATTGTCTGCCTACTCCTCCGGACAGTCTCGGCCCACACTCCACACCCCTTGACACACGTACAACGCGTCCGATTGCAAAGCTGAGATGACGAGCGCGGGGCGCAGACTGCGCGCGGTTAAGATAGTTAGAGGCTGACACCCACCACCAGGGCGCTTCCATAGATAGACTCCGCACTGGCGCAGATGGCTCGCAGGCCAGGCCCTTGGTTTACGGCCCACACACAGAATTCTCAGGTTGGCCTGCGCTGCTTCCGCTAAACCGAGGCTCGCCGGGGCAGGCATCGCTCGAAGTTACAGCCTCCGGTATTTTTGCTCTCGGCACTACTTGAGTCGAACCGCCGAGCGCAAATCCCGGATGCGTGTTCGGCTCAACCCTTCCTCGCCCGCGCAGCGTACTTACCACCTAACGCGTTCTGCCCTCGTGTTAACACGCCACAATACCTTTCAGCTAGGAGAAGAATATGAGAAACATTCTAGAAACTAACTTTCTAGGTATAAACAGGATAATGGAACAAAGTTTAAAAAATAAACTACAAACTTATACTTAGCACTGAACGTTGTGTAACATAACAGAAATGACACAAAAGTTATCTTGATTCATTTAAAAGGAGTGTGTGTTAATTTTCACTCTAGTATTAAGATAACTATTGTCAAGTACTGACTTGATCTTCTCCTTGTTAATTTAATCGACATAATCTTACCTGGAGTACTACAGAATTTTTTATTGACGGGTGTAGTGAAAAGGTCACTTTAAATTTTACACCAACCATACTAATTGCCATACATCTAGAATTAAGTTGATCTTAGTAATATAAAAGTGGTATACCCAGTGGTGATGGATGGAAAATAATTATGAGTTGGCGTTCTGTGAATAATGATGTTAAATATAATTACAACCCGACAACTTTGATTCATTATTTTACCTATGCTCTTTTGTAAATAATGGATTCTAAAAGAGGTGATAAAGGACCCGGAGTATAATCAAAGAAATGAAGATATTATGCGTTCTTGTCTGCCAATATGTAACGTATCTAGTATAGCTGAGACAAAGTGCTAGCAAACAACGAGATAAAAGAACATCAGTAATAACAGTAAGGGTCACTGTTGTTACCAAATTCCATTACTCGTCATCCGGCACTGGGGAAAATTGATATAGAGTGAAGTTATTGAAAATTCTTCCAGTTGAACAAAGAATCTGAAGAAAACATTTTCTAAGACTGATTTATATAAACTCTAATATTAAAAGTAGAGGATTACAGTAATACAAGCTGTAGGAAACAGAATGTATTTCAGCAATGTCAATATATTTATGTGAAACATATACACAAGTATTTTTTTAAAAAACTAGACTAATTTATTTTTAAACATAATATTATCATGTTAAGTCTTGTTACATGTTTTTTTATATGTATTTAATTACTTTGTTTGATTTTTAAAAGTTATTTAATATGACCTTGCCCCTGTGTTTTTCATTATTGTTTTTGTCATCCTCTATTGTCTCCCTTACTTTTCTCTCTCCCTTCTCCTAATCCCTGGCTTCTTTTCTTGTTCATGGTGATGGTCCCACATTTTTGAGAGAGTTCTCTTACTGTTAGAGACTATTACGTTGGGGATGCTCTTATCGCCCCTTGTATCTAAATGTAAACTAAGTCTTTGGTGTGAAACGATTGATTATGTGTGTTTGACTTCTCTTATTCTTTTTGTCTTATAATGCGTTTTGACGTATTTTATTGTATTGTTATAGTTTTTACTTCATTTATTATTGTAAAATTGTAGCAAGTACATCTTCTTGCTTGTTGCATGGTTCTTAAGTAAATCTGATTATTTTTTATTTGTGTTTATCATAATTTGTTTTTTTATAGTTTGGAATTTGTTATAACTTGGATTGGATAGATCGTTTGAATCAAAGTTTTGAATCATATTTCTAAAAGTTTTAATATTTTGCGTATTAATTGATTTTCAGTTTATGTTTTTTAAATTGTAAGCAATTCTTTGTTCCTCGTAATTTGAAGATCTTTCTCAGGCCTGCATGGCACACAACGATTGTGAAATTGACGCCAAAAAACTTGGGACGACGACTGGACGACTGAATAAAACACGCGATCTCATTGATTGCTTTATTGCTTTAAACAGTTGAGGAGTACCACCAATTAGTATATAAATTTCAAAATTGTGTAGAGCGAATAAAACTCAAATATTCCTCCTCAACGTGCTTTATTTTATAGAGGATTGAAAGAAATTGCAAAGAGAGTACAATGAAGAAGGACAATAACTTGTGCAACTCAGTCAAACAAAATCATTTGTCTCATATTTTTTGGAAGACAGCCGAAGTTAAATATATGTTCACGAGTTTGTTTAAAACGGTCGCTACTTAATTTCAGACGTATAATTAAAACTACCATGCCGCACGTTTGAAACAGTAGTTGCAGAGAATAAGTCGAGCGTGCTCGAGTAATTACTGGCCCGTTAGTTGCAGTAAGTGATGCTCTGCACAGACACTCCGTACCTACGTGTTACAGCCCCAAGTATATTCTACGAGCGTGTATGTAGCAACTGTCGGAGATCGGGACGCGCTCCACAAACTCTTTTCTGCTACGAGCGTCTTTTTTACCCTTGCGCTCTGTCCGCGTATTATGTTTCCTGCCCCACAATGTTTTTTTTCATTCAGTGGCATATCCTTAATATTCTTTTTCTTCTACATTGTTTTTCTTCATCCATCATATTTTTTTTCTGCCGCGTAACCCGCCTCCTGCATTTCCTTCTACCTTCTCTCGCGTTTCTCTCTCTCTCTCTCTCTCAGACGTATTGTGCTCCCTGGCTTTTTATCTTCCGGAGTGTTTTTGGCCAAACATACATTGTTTGTCGCCCATGTGGTTCTCCCCGCTGTGATTCTTGTCTCCACCGTTGAACTCGGGCCCTCGTTAGCGACGGCCATGCAGTTGTGACGCCTATCTCCGCGATCGAGTAAAATTCTCTCCCACGCGAATCTCCGCTACCTGGCCAGCCAAACACTTGGGCCTTCACTGGTCCGCCTGGAAATAAGCACGGACCTACCGAACTGCATCCGCCCACGCCCAACCCGCTACCCCTCCATCCAACATGCTCTGCCCCTGCAATACTCACACCACCTCGTCGTAGCCCCTTCCCACCGTCTAGTCAATCTCGCCACCGCCCTCTCCAGGATCCCTATATCGCCCAGCCATGATCCAACCTCGCTCTAGTTCCTCCCACGCCTCGTACAGGCATCCACAGCCCCTGCTACTGCCCAGTCTCGCTTTATCCCTTCTCGAGCCGCCGGTCCATACTGAGAATGCTTCCCCGGTTGCCGCGCTCACTCGTCCTGTCACATTGTCAATCGCTTGTTCCGTCCTGTCACGCGGC
Source organism: Gryllus bimaculatus (assembly GCA_017312745.1). Taxonomy (NCBI): domain Eukaryota; kingdom Metazoa; phylum Arthropoda; class Insecta; order Orthoptera; family Gryllidae; genus Gryllus; species Gryllus bimaculatus. The sequence continues at coordinate 5,665,753 of BOPP01000077.1, read as the reverse complement.
TCAGTCCCGGGCGCTCGGCTCCTCGTGCGAATTCATGCTGGTCTGCTCAAGTTGCGAACCGTCTCAGTATTGTCTCAGGACCGCCCTCCTCCATCTCGCTCCCTGCTTTGTCCTCACCATCGTCCTGCCGGTTCCCTGCAATGTCCGCTCTGGTTCGCCGTCGCTCTGGCACGCGCCCTGTGCCTGCCTCGCTCCCCGGTCCACTCATGGCTCGCCTCCTGCATGCCGTCCCCACCCGCCTCCATCAGCTCGCCCGAATTCCTGCACTGTACCATCTCTGTCCGCGTACCCCTCTGCCGCGTCGCGCGCCCCGGGGCCGCACTCTTCATGTAAACCCCTCTCCGCCCCAGCCCGTCATTCCGAGCCGTCACCCTTCTCCGTCCTCTCTCTCCTGGTCTCAACCCCTCTCCGCCCCACCCCGTCTCCTCCCCCCTCGGCCCAACCCCTTCTGCGCCTCCTCTCCCACAGCCCGCCTCCGAGCCTCCTCTGCCGCCGCCCCTCTCCCGCCCCCTAGCCCTCTCGCTTCTCACTCGCTGTTCCGCCTCCGCCCTCTCCTCCCACCCCTCTGCCCCAGCCCTTGTCGGCTCCTCCTGCTCCGTCGCCCGCGGGCCGACGCTCTGCCGTTCGCCACCTGTCTCTGCCCCACCCTCATAGCGCTGCGCACTCTGCGATTCCCATTCCGCCACCCGTGCTCTTCTCCATGCGCCTTCCTACCGCTTCCGCCCCACCCCCTCTTCTTGCCCTACCCCTCGTCCCTCATTTCCTCGGCCCGCCACGACTCTTCTCGGCACTCTCCGCCCCACCCGTCTCTGCACCTCCCCTTCTCAGACCGTCCACCTTTCTCGTCCCCCCATCTCTGCTCCTCCCCTCCTTAGGCCGCCCCACCCTTGGCTGTGACGCGACGCCTGCTAAGTAACGAGGTGGCGCGGTGTCTCCGCAGCCATCTCGAAAATTTGTTTCTGTTTGACTCCGCTGGCGGCGCGGCTGCTGCGGCCGTTTTTCGTCGCTGGCCGCTGTTCCCGCCCACGCCCACGCACTAAAGACGCCTACGCATTGTGCTGCGCGCCGCATGGATCGACGCTGGGAATGAAGCATTTCCTTGATATGTAAGCGACTCTGGAAAATGGACGAGTATGACGTGCGTTCTTTAATGAGAGAGTCTAGGACAGGGTTAAGAAAATAGCCCACAGTCCCACAGACGAGAAATAAATTGCAATTCATATAGTCTAGATATTTGATACACAATCGGCTTAAATTAAGTATTTTTCTTTTCATTTGCATATGATGTTTCCATGGCGTCTGTTCTTCAAAAATGTGGAAGTCTTATAAAGAAGTGTTAATGGAAAATGTGAAAGCTGCGTCCTTTAAAATTGAAATTATATAACAAGTTAAGAAAGGACAATAGGACATTACTATTGCATCTAGTATCATGTAGTTAGTCGTGACGATTTTTGTGTGAATTATTTCCCCACAAATGTCTTGTACAAGGAGTAAATGCTCATGTTTGCTTTGAAACCTGAAATTGTTAAGATGGTGTTAAACGAAAAACGTTTCCTTGTAATTTTATCGTAATATTACACAATTGGCTCAGAAAAATTACAATTTCTGAAACTAAGGGAAAGGTCCATGTAGGCACAAATTGTGGGCCGAAAAGCATCACATAACTTCAAGAAAAAGCTAAGGTTCGGTTTGTTTATTCATATCAAAAGAGGAATTGGATAGTTAGATGGCTTTATTAGCACTGTGACCAACGGATTATTGTGATGTAAGAGGTAGCTTCATCTATATGAGATTAACATGCAACATGGCATACTTGCTTTGTGTATTACAAGTTTACCTGCAATTTGGTTACAGTTTTTTTGACATTTACTAGCAATTCTTCGATTGCTTCAACGTTCGTCAAGGAAATTTTGTCGAAATTTTCGCTCTTGAATTCCTCCATTTCAACCATTACATCTAGGTAATAAACGTATCATTACGATTGTTTTTTTGTGTGTGACTTGGTAAGAGTAGCTGCTTAAGAGTTCAGTGCTCCGACGATACGTTTGTTTCTGAGCTCTAACCAAACGCAAATATCATGGAAACGCAAAGCGACTGCAATTATCGGAGAAGTCACTGAAAATGATACATCTGAAACGTTCTTTTTCGGACGGTTTTAAGCTAAGATGAGTCGTGCAAACGCAGTGTTTTACTCTGAATCTCGACTGAAAACTATCTTTATTTTTTTACTACGAAAAATACACTTTTTTGCAAATATGGTAATTTTTTCAGTAACTCAAAAACCATGATTTTTAGATGTGTCACTTTTCTTGCGCAGTAATGGTACTTCACGTTTCGCGTTTTCAATGTTGGTAAACAGGTGGGAGCTATTTCAATGCAGCTTCACTTGCAGCGCCGGCGTCGCCGCCGAGGCCAATTCCTCCCTTCCCCACCCACCACCGCCGCCGCCGCAGCTGCCACCGCCGCGACGCCAATGGATTTCTCCTGGGCTGGAAACATTTCGGTCGAAAGGCAATGAGCGTTACCTTTAAAGGATTCATGAATACAAAGGAGCCGTCCCGGCGGCGAGGCGGCAGGGTGGGGAGAGGGATGGCGGTGGTGGGTGGGGGAAGGGGAACAGGGAGGTAATGGTGGTGGAGGAGCCTGTGATGGCGTGGGTTTGCGGTGGTGGGGAAGGGGAACCGCATGTCGCGAGGAGAAATGACGGTAATGGAGGAGAGACGAACGCGAAGCGGGGTTGTGGCGAACAGGGGAAGAGCTGTTAAGAGGAAGAAGTTGGTCAAAAGATGGGACAGGGGATGGGAAGGAGACGAGAAAGAAAAGGGACGAAGGTAGGGTTTCGAAGGATCTGAGGTAAGTCGAGCAGGAGAAGGGTAGCATGGGAGGAAGATGTGGGGCAGAGGACGGAAAGGAGTAGTCTGAGGAGAGGAGGGAGTGGGAAGAGTAGGAGGGAGGGAGTAGGACGAGGAGGGTAGCGTGAGAAGGAGGGTAGTGAGTAGTGTGACGAGGAGAGGCAGACGAGAGTAGAAGTTGGGGGTGAGGTGAAGGAGGTGAAGGGGTATGGCATGAAGTTGGAGATGAAGTTAGATGGAGGCGGAGAATGGTAAGTGGAGATGGAAAAGAGTTGGGAGGGGGCTCGGCAGAGACGGGGAAGATGTATTGTGAGAGCGTAGCCGTGAGGGGAACAGAGAGATAGTGGGGGGCAGAGGCGCGGATGTCGGTGGAACGAAGTCTATCAGAGGTTGGGAGGAATCAATGAAGTGAGGAGGTACGGTGGGGAAGACGCAAAGCGGAGGAAGAGGTGGGGTGCAGTGCGAGGGGTAACAGAAACGATCGGAGATGGGAAGCAGTGGAAGAGGTTTGCTGCAGCATGTAGGAAGAGGGTTGGGGAAAGGAGCAGGGAGGAGGGGAAGCAGGCGAAGGTGAGAAAGAGTCGGAGGAGGGAGAAGGAGGAGGAGTAGGTGGAGGCGGGGAGGCTGGGGCTGTGAGGATAGGGTTGGGAGGCTGGGGCGACGAAACTGGGGCGGGGAGGCTGTGGCGGGAAGGATGAGGCGGGGTGGCTGTGGCGGGCCGGAATCGGAAGGTGCGGGCGGATGGGAGGCGGAAGCGGAGGCGGAGCGCTTCTGGGCGCGGTGGCTGGCGCGGGGCGTAAGCTTTCTTTAAGTAGCTTCTCGGGAGGGAAGAAAGGACGCCGCGGGCGCCGCCCTGAGCCCTCGCCCGCGCCGCCAATATTCCCGAGAGCGCTGCGGAGGACGCGACGGAGGCTCCTGCGCTTTCGAAGCCTAATTGGAACCCCCAACGGCGGGCCCCTCTACTGGCATCCGCACGATATTTTCTGCCGATCGGAGACTCCAAATAATAATAAACCAATGAACGTCCAATTCCACGACGATTCATTATCGCCCAGCAGAAAGCTGCGACCAGCCGGATCGTCGTCTGTGAAAGTGATCGCCTCTTTCATGTCCGAATGGAACTGTCAGTTTTGGAATAGAGCAAACATCGTTGATTAATTGATTAGTAGTTCCGGACGCGTCAACTGCTAAGGTCAACTGTCCCGGAAATGTAGTGCATGATTATATTACGGGATTACAGTGAGATTAGGCACCGACCTACTCGTCACCTTCCGGTGTTTTCTCCAGTCAGGTATCTCCAAACAACGGACATCGCTCCAGCTGGGAAAAGCTCTAGGCTTCTAACTGGTCTCTAGATAAGTTGGGAGTGTCGTACATTCGAGTGTGTGTGCGTAAGTAAGGGGTGAAGATAGGATGAGAGAAAGGCATGCTCGCGCGCGGTCTATGGCCTGTTTGTTAGGGTACTGCTCCTGCATTCGCCTGGTGCTGATCCGAGAAACCACGGAAAGCTACCGATCAGAGCAGCCGGCTGCCATAATTCTCCTCCATACTGACAAAACAGTATTATAATCCGATTCTTGGGAATTTCGTACCTGGTTACCCTTAATGGGTCAGCTAATCCTACTATTAAGACTGAAAAAAATGGAATGAGAAAATGTTGAATATCTTTATAATATCTCAAATAATCGTTTGATTTTGTGTTGTAAACCTTCATGTATCACAAAAATCTGAACATTTCTATTCACAATTTCAAGTTCTGTCAATCATAAATAATTAACTAGATTATTATTAATCATTATACTAAACTCAATATTCAGCAAGTAGCCAAAATTAACGATTAAAAGCGAATCAATTTTCACTTTAGTTAGTGGTATTTAATGATGGAATTTAAACCAATATGTGATTTACAAACATATTATCTAGGGGTTAATAATAAAATTGAATAATGTAAATTGTATAGAAGTGATCCTCTTTTACTTGTTTCAGACGTAGTCCGATTGATGATATTTCGAGTTAATTAAATAAAATCAGGTAAATTTAGTTTGATCTACTTCTGAATAAATATATTTCTAATATTTAAAACATTTTTTAATCCTCGAAAATTTAGTTTGTTTATAATACATATCAAGGAAATGTAAACACATTTTCACTAAATCTCTTCAAAAGAAGTTTGCAGTTTGAATGAAAGTAAACATTGTTTAAAATGAGGACGGGAACAGAAAATTCTAAAGTAAAATTTTGCAATTAAGAATTAAAACACACAATTAACAAATTGGTAATGAAACCAAAAAAACGTAAGGTGTCTGAAAATCCAATATCTCTGTCAAACGATAGTAGTTTAAAGATAATATACAATATGTCATAAAAGGCAGAATCGACATGCAAAGTTGGAGATTACAGATTACCTAGAAAATCAGTGAAATTAACAAGTTTTGAATCAACATTATAGGAAATTATTCTTGCAACTAACGTAAATGATAACCTAAATTTAAATATTGTATGATCTCTTTGTGTCAAAATACCTCAAAAAGTTTTGAATTTACTGTTGAAATGAATGTTCTTGACAAATTACTATAACATTTTTACTTTTTTAATCTTAATTCCGTTTTATTTTCAATTATGAAATAATCCCAATGATTTTAAATTAATTTTATATATTTGGCCAATCAAGTATACGTGTTCTTGAGCAATATTAAAAAACAAACCATTTGTTTGTTTCAACGATTCCATTCAACAGCGCGTTTTCCTTCGAAAAACTAAGAAACAGTGGCTCATGTACCTACATTCTTCCGAGCCTGCGCGCGCCTGCTGGTATCTCTCCTTTCCACTGCGCATCTCATCCTCCCCCTCTCCGCACTTTTACTTCCCCCTCCCCTCCCCCCATGCGCCCTCCCACAATTCGTTTCTGCGTCTGCGGTAATGGGGAATAATATTCCGGCGCGGCGCGCGTTAAATATGCACGGGCCCCGGCCGCGCGGCCCCGCCTAATGGAGGCCGGACGCTGGCCGGCCGACACGCATCCGGCAACGACGCAGCATTTCGCTCAAATTCTGTTGCCAAACATTGTTTTATTAATGTTGTATTTAGCTTATTTTTTATTTTGTTTATGGTCTGATAATAAAAACATACATGACGTCGGGGAGAACAGGATTACTAATTCATACATTTATATCAGTATCATGAAGATTTATACGTGGTATGTGAGAAGTTGAAATGTAGCCAAAATAATACTTTGTACTCGGAATAAAATCAATGTTCTTGGTTTAGTAGTGTCTGCGAAAGGTACTATCAGAAATACGGATGATTAAGAAGTGATATCGAGACAAAAACTTGAAAAATACTAGAAAAAGGCGGCTGATTTTGTTTTTTGAAAATATCTCAAAAACTATCAACCCTACCTAAAACCTTACTATGTAAAAATAGAGAAATAAACACATTATAAAGAAGTTCTCTAACAGTTTTCCAGATAATTTCACACGAAAATGTTTTCAGTTTTGTTCTAACAAACATTTTTTTAATTAGAAACGGCCTTATACATAGTCAAACGTGCCACGAAGGATAATTAGTGATGCTAAAACAACACCAACTTTGTGGCTCGTATTTGCACCGAAAATTACGGAAAGTGTACTCAACGTTTCAAAAAATTGTACGTGACCGTATTTCAAAATTTATCTTTAAGAAACAGATTTAATAATGAGAAAAAGCTCTATTCTTAATACTTTAATTGTAGGAAGACCACGCAAAAATATTAAACTTTTGCAATTTTCGAAAAATCAGGATTTCCAACAAACATGATAATTCCACCATTTTCTTAAACGTCCTTTTTAATTATTTAATAACAAAATTTAATTAAAACCGATTACTATTTTTTTTAATTGGGAAAATATTCCAGAGGCTTTATGTAAAGTACCCGTCCCCCCAAAAATTAAAATATCGATTTCTAATTCACGTTGACGCGACATCGGTCAGATCGAATGTATAATTTTAATTATGTAGAAATATTTCAATTATGTAATATCAAATTTGGAGAAAATCGGCTGAACATTTGAGCCGTTAGCGTTGATCACAGACCAACAGACAGAGGGATGGACATACAGACGTATTGCCGTTATTCGATTTTTCGGTAACAAGGACCCACAAAACATATATTATGGATATAACACGTGTTAGAGGACTTTTTCTTCAAATTTAACAACTGGATTGATCCACTTTTTCATTACAAGGGCCCCGTAATAAGAGTTTTTCTGCCGAAAATTCGCCGTTTTTCCTCGCACCATAACACAACTTTCTCTCTTCCTCGTTGCGGGAAAGTAAAAAGGTCACTTCGCGTATAATGTGCACGTTTCAACATTTTTGCAAGTGGCATTAGTCCATTAAGAAGCTACACTTTACAAGTGTGGTGCAACCAGCGAGCCGATAGTGCGAGGATTTTGCGTTCTAGCGTGACCCCAAGGATTCACAAGAAATCGAGCCATGACGGTCAGTGAACTCTTAGAAGCGAGCAGAAATGAGTTCATATAGGAAAGTTTAATTTGTACTGAAGTTGTAAATTTCAGCAATTAATACATAAACAAACTTTTCTTTGTGCATCTCCATTTTCAAAATTTGAATGCTGTTCCTCGCCCACACTTTCGACGTAATATCTTGAGATAGACGTGACATTTTCTACTAGTTTGGGTTAAAACATTTTGAAGTTTTTAAACATATTTTGAAAATTTTCTGTACTTGCAGTCCTTTCCTCCAGTGGCCGTGTGATTTTATTTTTCGGCCTTACGAAGATACGTCGTAAGAAGAGAGAAGTAAGAATTATGTATTCATGTGCCAGAAAACGGCAAATTTTCGGCCAAAAAACAACAAACTATTATTGGCGGGCCTTGGTAACGAAAAAGTGGATACACCCAGTTGCTAAATAGGGGGGAAATTTTCTAATACGTGGTGTAGCCAGAACTCATGTTTTGTGTGTCCTTGATCCCGAAATGTCGATTGTCTGTATCTGTCTGCGGTCAATGATAGCGCCTAAACCGTTCAGCCGCTTTTCTCCAAAATTTATATTCCCCGATCGCTCCGAACGAACGCGACGCTTTGGAAGTTAGAAACGATACAGTATTTTGATTTTTGAGGGTACTCTACATGAAGCGAGCATTTACGTTTTTAATCGTCGGCCCGAGTTGGTGGGATACGGTGCTTCTGTAGCGTAATGCTGTCTGCGAGTTATCCCTATAGATCTGAGTTCGTGACTCCGAGCGGAAATAAATTCGCTTGTTGAAAACACTTTTGCAAGCTTATGTAGTAGTATAACATAAAGTTAGCTTTAGAACAGATTTATTTAAGAATGATAATATTTATTATCAATATTGTTCTATTGTAAGGCTAATTTTTGCAAGCTTCAAAAATACCAAGAGTTAGCCGACAATGTAACTGTATCATAATTTAAGCGTCTGCTGCTCTATCTGAGTAAAAAAATTAAAGAATTATTTGGAGCAGTTCTTGGTAAAATATTTTTTTATAAATTGTCTGTACTTTACGAAAACTTACGTGAAAATTACGTATGTTTTAGAAATATTGCACGAGAATTTATTTTAATATGTGTTTGAAGAACTCATTTATTTCAGGGGATATTTAGAAATATAAGTGAAAAATAGACATATGTCGTTGTCTTAAGTTTTTTGTGGTATTGAAGGAAAATGTTTAATAAAAAATTTGGTGTCATTTTTGAGAACATTTGGCGTAGGTTGGCGAGGTTTTTTGTGCAGTACTTCTAAAAATCAAAGTACCCGCGCGCCATCAAAAATAAAGTGGCTGGGCTACCTCTGTTGCCCGCGCTAGAACTCGAGAGTAAATCATTCATTAATGATCATTATAGATGATTTGATGGTAATTGTTCTCTGGATTATTATATCGAATGTAAAGTCGCTATAATCAGTAAATTTTCACAGAAACATTGTCGAACTGTTCATCATGGTAAATTACATTCCGAAATTCCCTAGAAAACCGCAAACGAAATGAAACACTTCTTGCCTCCTGGGTAATGGAGCTGATAGAATTGTTGTTTCTGACACTGACATTGGCACTCGAAGGGGTTTCACCGCGTCGATCGCAGTTTGCTGGGAGCTTAATTTCTTACGCGAATTCGCCAAGGAGTTTCCGGGAAGGGCTCTCCAGCGCGTTCGCAACGCTCATCTTGTTTGCCGCTGAGCCCCGGGCCTTCTCCGCCGCCGCCGCCGCCGCCGCCACGGCCCCCCGCAATCCGGGAAATGACGTCAAGCACCGATCTCGGTTTCCAGGGGCCGCGGGATACTCCGTTGCTGCGCCACTTATTCCCGGAATTCGGGGCTTTTTCGCGTGTAGTTTTGTGTTCTTTCCACAAAAAAAAAAAGTGGTCGATGTTTATCGTTGGTTGTTGCTGCGTGTTTGAGGAAAAAAGAAGGCGATTTAATTAGTTCTAACGTTTTGATATTATATTGTAATGATAGAATATTTTTTACAGATTTATTGCTACAACGTCAGCGAAATTTAACTAAAATGTTGTAAATTCTTGTAAACGACTTCATGAAGAGTGTTTTTGCGGAGTGAATTGAACATTTACTACATTATTGCTATTATTATTGTTATTATTGTTATTATTTTTTATTTTTATTATTGTTATTATTTTATTATTGTTATTATAATTATTATTATTTATTACTTATATTATCATTTTTATTATATTCTAATTCTGTTTATTGGAATTTTCTAGAAATAACAAAACCGTTTTATATGTTTCGCATATTTGACTTTTTGATAGGCCTAGCGTGATTTAAGCCAGAAAAACAAATAAATACCTCAAGAATAAAATACGAAAATTAACTGAAAATGATACGAAGTATACAGGAAATTACGGAAGAGAATTAACGGGTTTTCATAAGGAATAGTTTGATAGCTACGCTTCATAGAAAACCAGTTGATTTTCTATGAACCTCATTGAATTTCAAGCGCGAACACTTAATGATTTTTCTTACAGAAATATTCTTTGAGATACTCTTATATAGTTCTATACAAACGATAGTTACTAATGGAAAAAAGGAGAGTTTGGATGTTTTATTTTCTGACGGAAACAGCAGTTTCACTTTAACTTTCTAAGATTTTTCGTTCCCGATTCTTCATCATGGAAAATCTTGGAAAGAAAAGTTTCCTCAAAACTGTCCTTTTCATTATAAATTCCTAGTTTTAAATTATTTCTTGCATCTTAAAAAATAATTAGTTGAATTGAAATCTAGAAAAAATTTTGAAAAAATGCATAATCAAATCCTGTTTGAATAATTGGAAAATTGTTTAATGAACATAAATAACTTTTTTATTGAAGAGAGACAATATCCAGGATAATTTTGTCCATAATTATAAAAAACCAAGTTCTCTCAATACACGAGGAATGTGAAAACGTAAAAACAACACCGGAAGCGAAGAGATTAAGGCTTTGCTTATGATTCGATTATTCTGATGACTGAGAAGTTAAGAATTCGATTCGTTCGGTGAGAAATTTATGTGATGCTTTTGGCATTGGCAAGTTTGAAGTGAATGCGGAATCAAATCTGTTGTCCCATAGCCCTGATCGGTGGTTTTAACGATGACTTCGAAACGAATCCCTTAACCGCATTCTAGGATACAGGCCACGAACATTACTATTCGTTACGTTCGAACGTTACTATTCGATCATTAAAAAAGTATTTTAAAAGAAGTGCCTTTATTTCAAGCAAAATGTCCGCGAACACTACTCATTTTATCCAAAAAAATGTACTTGAGCTTATTTAGACATCTATTTTTTAGAAACTATTTCATTGAGAAATAAATATCTATCATCAATATTGTACTTTTACAAGGTTATTTTTGCAATTTTTGAAATTAGAGTTTTCGTTGAAAACGGGATCTGTTCAATTATTAAAAGTCTTCTTAGCTCTCTCCAAGAAAATAAATTAAAGAAAACGAGTGGTGTTTCAACACCACGTACATTTTTTGCATTATGGGAAACGGTTACATGACGTGATACAATAGCGAAATCTCTAACATTTCAGCCATCACTTGAAAAATTACAGAAACAAACTGCCAAGAAATGATGTTTAATATTTAAAACTTACGACTCATTTTCGGAAATCCGGGTCGTTTTAGTTATGTATTAAGCTGTATCAAGGGTCTATTTTTTTCCTTCCTATTTAAAAGTCATTACAAAATATAAAGCAGCTGGTTTTTCGTGCTACTTCCTTCTGTGGCGTCATGCAGGGTGCAATAATACACGGCTAAGAGCAGGTTTAGCTTATTGCTAGTTTATTAATAATGAATCCACCACCAAAATAAACCTTATCTACAATAGTTACATGAACGAATCAAATAGACGGATCAAAATTACTACAAGTAATTTTCATTCTACGGCTACCACACCCTCTACTTAAATATCGATTAGATTCGATCCTTCGATCCGCACAGCTCGACCCGAAGAGACAAGAGGACCGGTAAAGCGCCGCACCCGCCTAGCTTGAGTGTCTTCCACCCCTTTCTCTGGGTTTTTACGCTACGTCACACCCTGACGCCCCACCCTTAACCCAAGTGGTCTGCCATGCAGCGAGCACATGGTGACCCGCATCTATGTTTGTGTACGACTCTACACTTTACTAGAATGGATTTTTACAGTTAGGAAGGGGTAAATGAAATATCCTGGGAAGTGTAGACAAACTCTTAAAATATTTTTATCGCAGGTACAAGTTCAAAAACACGCAAAATCAAGAGAAGAGAACTCAAAGAAATCATTAAATCTCTAAAACTCAAAATACAAGAAACAAATTTGATTTGTAGACTGAAAAACTCAAGAAACTAATGAAATGTGTTTCGGAAAATATTTATCAATTAATACAAAAAGTAAGTCATCTGAAGTCACAATTTAAGTCGCCATGAATGAATACTTGCTGAATAAGAATGTTTCTTATTCGTCGCTTTTCGGCGCACGATTAAAATACTTTTTCTTCTTACATTCATAATGGCGAGAAAGTAAAAATGTGGAAAAAATCTATGAGAATTGGCTTGATTATTACCATCATTTTCACAGCATTCAGAAAGGAAATCTGGTCGTCCGGAAATTTCCTTTGAATATAGTCCTCTGCGCACCAAACGTCAAAAAACTAACGAGGTACGAGATTCTAGGTGTTGTATTTTACCTTTGCCCCTCAGAATAACATGAGAGTTAAAGGGCAGATGCAAGATTTGAAACTACTCAAAGAAATGACTGCATGTCCGATACGGGTCCAAAACTACAGAACAGTAGAAGATCACTACAACCACCCCCGATAATGATGATGATTATGATAATAATAATAATAATATTAATAATAATAATAATAATAATGTATTTATTAATGGCGAGGCTCAGGCCATAGGGCCTGCTCTTCCGCCTAACCACTGAATTTGCATACATTCATAGTAGTTACATTTTAAAAGGGAAGAACAAGCTGTGCATTTACGTCTGGGAGTACAAAACGAAGTACCATCCCGGCATACGCTTTGAACGATTGAACTCATTCAGGATGGCCGCTTAGAGCCGAACATGATGGCAATGAAGATGTCCTATTTGTTTTGGCGGAAGGTAAATTGTCTAGGCATCAATATGACATCGTTAGGCCAAGTGCTCTGAAAAATATCCTTCGAATAAAATGTTGAAAATGCGAAAAATTTATATTACTCCACAGGTATTGAAGTTACGGTGACGTTTGTTCGCATATCGTTGCAGGTTTTGCTGGATCACATTGTGGGGCACCTTACCCTTTTAGTAGAATTTGAGATAGAGTCATTTGAATATGAAGATCTAAATCCGCTCATACTGATAAGAAAATGGGGAATTGATTTGATAGTTTTTCTTCACCTGGCTTGTGGTCCAAAATTTGTTTGGCAAAATCCACAACCTGCATTAACACGATATTGTAGGTCTCTCAAAATAGAATTTGTAAAAGAATTAAAGCTAGTACATTGAGGAGAAAATAGAGTTTGCAATGAAATAATACACATTCAAAGAAGGAATATCAAGGTTGATGGTGGACTCCAAATGATCTGTACCATGATTATCGCAAATAATTGTAACCCTCTGACTTTGGCACAAAAGTGTAACATATGTAACACCACCTCAAAATCATTTCATAATGTGAATAAAATGATTGATAGGAAAATAAACAGAGAAATTTTGAAATTTGGTTTGTCAATTCTACAAGGATGCATTCGAGTGTCTAAATGCCTATTGCATTTATCGTACAAGTTGTCAAATAAAAAATAGAAAGCTCATGAAAACGATAAGAACATTGACGCTGAAAATAAACCTTGTATTCAGTGACAGATTCAAGAACGTAATAGCTTAATTGTAGATAAGCCGAAGCCAAGATCCGGTAACACGAATATTGGAAATACAACCAGAAGTTTCTTTTAGGACCCAGAACTCTCTACTGAATTCACTAAAGTAGATGTAAATTTAATTCATATTATTGATCTTATTATGATTGTTGTATCACGTGACTGAGAAATTGAGGTAGAAAAGTTTCCGGCGTTAGCATATATCACAGATTGGTATTTCGTTGAAAAATATCCATGGTATTTCCTCCGCACTAATATTTCATACGTGGATTTGAAGTCGTTTAGTCAGCCTTGCTTCCAATTGGACAATTAACAGAGGAAATCCAAGAAGCACTCAACAAAGACTTCCAGTGCCGATCCGGTGGCCGAGTTCGCTAAGGTAGTGGTGCCGTAGCATTCTCGGACAGAAGGATCGCGGGTTCGAGTCTCGCCTCGGGTATGATTGTATTGAGTTCATCCTTTCACCCCCTTTCACCCCCTTTCACCATCATATCGTGCCATCCTTACAGTTACCATACCGTTACAAGCAATACTGGTCGCTAATGACCTAGAAGTTGATGCGACATTAAATAGTACAAAAAAAATAAGAACAACAGGGAGCACTATTCGCGGAAATATTATTGTGAAATACTAATAGTGGTATCTTGAATTTATTTTTGTTAAATTCAGATCCTCTTTCAGGAGTAACAGGACCTTTCTTATCACGAGCAAGAGAAAATTGCCAAAGAAAAATGTGTAAAGCCTACCAAAAGAAACTCAAGAAATTTTAATTTAAGTATCTAAGCATCATCGATCATCTATTTTGATTGTTCGGCAAATATTTTGGATAGCAAATGTAATTTTGATGGCACTGTTGATAGTACTGACAAAGATGAAGATAGTTTTCTCTGTTCAAAAAATAATATCCACCACTGTATATCATGTAACATCCAAATAACTATTCATCATTTTTTAACAGATTGCCCCACGTATTCAGAGTTACGTAGAGCAGATTCACTTTCAATTTGTCTTTCCAAATTTACACACACACACACACACACACACATATATATATAGTATATATATATGTATATATATATATGTATATATATATGTAATATATATGTATATATATAGTATGTATATATATATGTTATATATATATAATATATATATATATATATATATAAAATAAATATATATAATATATATATATAATATATTTCTAAAAGTTATAAAAATGATTTGAAGAATTGTAAAGAATTGTTTGTATAAATGGTTTCTAAAGATCTTGCAGTCCATGCGACCAGAAAAATAAATCTTTGGAATTTGGAATAGAATTCTAGCGACTGACTGCCCAGATCATTTTTTTTCGAATTCAGGCGAAATAATACTAGAGCAGTCACCTACGAAGCGGGCCACTGACGAGCTCGAGATTTACGTACGTAAACTCTTTAAATATATATAGTTACAAGTAGTTTACTCGTCAGCTGCCCTTGCCACATCCTGCATTCTTTTAAGTTCTAACACACTTATTCTTAGCACACACATATAGATTTATGATAATTTCCCTAACGCTATTTACCCGAACACCATTCATTTACCTTGTTGAATCCGTGTTTTAAGTGCTCTTGCAGCAGCGCAGGCGAATTACAAGCTAACTGCATTCTCTTTGAGGCGCCTCTCAGACTAAGATAAACATGCGGAACTGATCATCTTCCGGGTGTATCGATTGATTAAACGTCGGTCGCGAGTCAGGGACTTTTAGGTCTGTGATTGATGGCCCGTCTTCAGTCCGCTTATGCGGCTGTGTTGAACTCGAAGGTGCTCCCCCGCACTCCCCCCCCCGAGCTTCCACGAACGAAGCACCGCTGGGAGCTGCGGGCCCCGAAACCTCCTCACCGTTCGTTTTACGAGCGTGTTTGGAGAGCGATCCCCAAAGCTGGATTCGGTAATAAGAAAATTCCCCTATGGGTGGTTTAGCTTTCCTTCGCGATATCGGTTTCCGTATTGATCCCGTTATGAAGGGTGGCGCTTCCCTCTTCTGTTTGAACGGAACGATTTAAAGGTGGAGAGGGATTTTTTTGTGTTGAGAGAATCTCGGCGATATGAAAAATGCTATGATGATGGATTCTTATCCGAATATTCATTTCGGAAGGATTATGTGAAAGTTACGCATATTGACATAAGTTTGATTTATACAGTTCAGATTCTCTCATGAATTTCTACCCACTTTCATACTTTGTACTTCTTCTTACTATCTTTTCAGAAGTAAGAGGACTTAAACAAATGCAGATGTGTGTTTTAAAATTTATCACACGTATGTATTGAGTTGACACATTCAAAATAAATTTGAAAATGACAATTTTTGAATATGCTCTACGGACATCGTGTTATTGTCTAGTAACAAATTTCAAATTAACCAAAATATTCTCTCACCCATTGAGCTTCACAAAGGGGAGAACACTTCAAAACACGTTTATGTTCCAAAACTTTGCAGTTACGAGCGATTGGATGATTTAATAAATATTGAAAATATTATTCATATTTCACTCGTAGCATCTGTCATCACTTTTTTCATCTTTTTTTATCCACCACTTCATTACTTTTTTTAATTTTATTAGGAAGTTTTTGTGGTTATCTCTCATAGTCATTCGCCTATTTCATTATTTTCTACTACCCCACACCTATTTCCCAATATATTCATACTTAATTTCTCGTTGTTGTTTGTTTTTCTTCTTCTTGGGTTTCACTTCCATTCTGACATTAATTTGAATTAATTATTCATGTCATCTTCTGTATCTTTTGCTAATCCCTTCTTTCTCGTCATTGAATGTGTGGCCAGATGGATGTGTGGACGTGTGGACAGGACTGGATTTACGTAAAAGCAAAATAAGCGGTTGCTTAGCTGATGCTATCTAAGCATGCCGAAAAAAGAATATTATAAGAAAAGTCAATTTTTACAGTTTGTATCTGTAATATATCTTATAGAATATTCTACTCTTTCGATTGTACGTTTTCTCATACAGCGAGGCCAGCGCTTTATAAGAATGGACGAAGCTGCAACTTAGCACGCCTAGCTCTAGAGCCACAAAGAGTGAGGGCATTGACACCGGAGACATCAAATAAATACAGCAATTTATACGAGATAAAACTGGGAGAGTAAGCGAATATTTCACATTTTCAGGGAAATAAAAGTTACGTGAATTGTGGTTGGAAAAATCATGATTTTCTCCTTACGGCGGTTTAAATTTGTGTTTTGAGAATATAGACTTGATTCTCTTCCTTTTTTTAAAGGTTTTTCCTAGTTTGAATACAGAAATTGCAAGGAAGGATGATGAGTAAAGAAAGAATTTATTGACTGGTGTATTATATAATGATCAATCGTACGACGATCAAACGCATTGTGGAGTTGCCTGTTTGACACGTGCCACGGCGCTTCGACGGCATTGCGAAAGGTTTTATTTTGAAATGTTGGATCGCTTTACGCCTACCATAGCAAATATTCTACTGTACAAAATATAGTTTTTTAAATTATATTAAATGATGTTTTAAAAATGAAGTTAATTAATTATTAACAATTAATTTGTGCATTAATAATTAAATATATTTTCCCGGCATAGGGACTCGGAAATCCGGCCCTGGGAGGGACTGATGCAAAGGCGACGGGCGCTGGCTGCCCCCGCTTAGCGCGGCGTTGGCGAGGGCGAGGGCGAGGGCGAGGGCGAGGGCGAGGGCGAGGGCGCTGGCGTTGTCTGGAGTCGCTGTCCGTTCTCGCCGTAACTCAGCGCGGGCGGGCGGCTGGCGTCGCTCGCGAGCGCTATAAAACTTGTCGTATTTAAACGAAAACCAGCGGCGGCGGCGCTGAAGGAGTGGAGGGGGAGCGGGAGGAGGAGGAGGAGGAGAAGGAGGAGGGGGAAGAGGCGCCGTCTCCGAGGAAATCGAGGAAACGTTTCTCGCGGGGAGGGTCGACGGAGGGGCGGGCCGCTGCTCTGCAGCCCCGCGAGACGGAGTGGCGGGGAGTGGGAGTGTGGGCTGGTGCGGGGATGGTACCAGGAGAAGTGTTCAGGGCATCAAGTGATGTCACTGCACCGCTACGACCGAGAGGTCGTAGGTTCGGGCTCGACGCGTGCAGATGTAGCTTCCATTGCTAGGTCAAGCTCAATCGCTGACTGCTAGGAGAATTCTAGCGGTCGGCTGCTTTGATCGGAGTTTTCCGTGGTTTCTCCGGATCAACACCAGGCGAATGCCGGAGCAGAACCCTGACAAACGGGCCACGGACGGTACCGACCTTTCCTTCCTCTCTCTTGTCCTATTCTCACTCCTTACTTACACACACTTATACTTGTATTCACTACACTAACACACATGTCAGGAGACATGACAGGATCTTAGAGCTTATCGCGGATGGGGTGGTGTCCCGCTGGTGGCAGATACCTGGTTGGGGAAATCCCGCCAGCTGACAGGTAGACGGCGCCGATATGACTTTATTCACTGTGAAAAATATGTCCAATTCTGCATAACATACATTATCAATTTAGTTTCATAGAGAAACAGTTGGGTGTCTGCAAGCTTTTTATAATTTGTGTCATTCTTTGAAATGTTCATAAAATAGATTGCATTGTTCTGCCTATATTAACACAAATGCGGGCGCATTGCTGATTCCGTTCATCAAACCGACTTTTTTCTCTCTAGTTACTGGAAACACACCGCGTAGCAATTAGTATCTGTATATTAGTATCATCTCGGGTCCGTAGTATTGTTCCGATAATTTAACAAGATACAAGAAAATTAAGTTTTTAATTATATTTTCTTAAAGACTAAGTTGTGTGAACAGAATTCACCCACCGCCTGGTCTAGCAAGAAAACCTTTAGGTGAAACTATTTAGGGTGTGCGTAACACCTATTGGAGATTTACTTTCGCTACTTTTAAAACATTTTCGGTTTTAGGTCGAATAAACATGTTAAGTGTGTGTCAGGGCTGCAAAAATACATTGCATACATGTTCCTAACACACTCATACTGGTTGTCTTCAATTAAGGTTTTTCTTAAGTTTTTTAAGTCTGAGTGATAATTTATACGTATATGTGCTTTTATGCACATTTTCTTTCAAGAAGACATATTTTCAAGAATTTGGGTTTCTCGATGACTACAATTCCGGTCCGGATGGCCGAAATTGCTAAGGCAGTAGTGCTGTCAAGTATTATTAAATTCTCCATATAAATTTGTTTTTTATTGTACATCACTTTAATTATTTTGTATGCCTTATTTTCCCCTTTATTGGATTAAATAATCCCTGTCTGCGCGTCAGTTTTGAGCTTTACTTCTGGAGTATAATTCTTAATTAAGCATAATTCTTTAAATTCGTTTTCTTTTGCATGATTCAGTGAATTTTACATGTATCTTTTTAGAGGAGACTTTGAAATATAATATTTACAAGAACTTAAGATATTCATCCGTACCGATTGATCGAGTACAGTAAAATTACATTATTTGGTATTAATTTCCACAAACCCTCGATTTCGAGAGTAAATAAATGTCATACGTTTAAAACAAAAGTTACCTCATTGGTTATTTTTCGGAAATCTCTTTTCTAATTTAGTTTCCAAGACTTTCACCATTTTGTTAAGCAGACTCATGTATTATTATTGTAGCATATATAGATCCTTTTAAGGGCTAAGGCATGTGCAGTATATTATAAAATTAACGTAAATGCACAGATACACACATATACGTACATATAATATATTATATATAATACACACGCATATATGTATATACTCCTATATTATACACAAATAAAATTAATTTCAAAAATATATTTTGTGCTATGGCGGCCATTGCGACCCACGGGGCAGGCTGGGCGTCTGGTGCGGGACGCGGCGAGCGGGCCAGCGCCGTGTGATTGCGGGGCGCGTGAGGATTTCCGCGCCTTCGGGGCCCGAATAAATCAGGCGCTCAGATTTACGATATGTCCGAGGCGGAAATAAGATTGGCTCCATCTGAAAGCCAATTACTCCTGGGAGTGTTCTCCTTCTCTCGCCACCCGCGCCACCGTCGCTCAGCGCCGCGTCGCGCCCGCTGATTGGCCCTTCGGTCCTTTGCGGCCCGCTGTCGTCGCGATCCGATGACGGGCCCTAGACTGACAGCTGCTGGCTTCTCTCGCATATAAAAAAATTCGGCAGGGGACGTTGGACCCGAAGATGGGAGAAATCGATTCGTGCGTTTCGTTTATGAGTGCGTCTCCAAAAGGGACTTTATCGGCATTATAATCACTGTTTGGGACAACTCGTGATGTTGTGACCAGAACGCTCACGCTTCTGGATATGTGAGTTCTATTCCTGGGGTTCAGAATGTGGTGTTTTCGGTGGTCAAAGAGTAGAACAGAGGGGGGGGGGCATAGTGATGGTTAAAACATTGGATTGATTGATACTTCCGGGCATGTCAATTGCTATGAAAATTACTCCTGTTGGTAACAATTTCTCTCGGGATGCACAGATCCTGCGCCGACCGTTTTATGGGGCTATTTCCCTCGCTAGGTATTTCCCCTACCAGGGCATCACCCCAGACGAGCTCTACTGTAAGCTCCCAATTGTTCTATCAACGTGTGTAGTGAAATGCATCTAACTGTGTGTGTGTGTGTGTGTGTAAGGGGAGAGGACGGGTCGAGGAAGAGGAAGGAAAGATCGCGCGTGAACCGTGGCCCGTTTGTTAGGTACTGATACGGTTTTTGCGTTATATTGATCACTTCACAGCAACATAATTACCAATATCATCCTTCCCCATCCATCAAACCCTTTCATATGACGATGATTTGAAAAGGCTAGGGATTGAGAATCATAATTAAGAATATAATCAGTATTATTGACAATATTAATTTACGTCGTTATCATTCTATAGTTATTAACATCAGCATTGCCTTCCATCATTTTTAGAAACTCCCATGATCTGAACACTCAATGTCATTCATTAAGAACGAGTATTGCATGAATGAAATGCATCATAATTGACACATGAATTACCTAATATTGCAGAAAAAATCATCTAATTCAAATGCGCCAATTTCTGAACTCGACAGTTCCTCCCGTATTGTTCTCATCACATGAATAATATAATACGATATGAGAAACTCGAACGATTAGAAATTCAAGACGTCGGAGTTCTTTGAGAACCTTTCCGAATGCGGGATTAAAATTGAAGACAATTTACCCTTCATGACTAGAACTTTGGGTTTTAGTTCTATTTAGTTCCTATTTAGTTCCTTTAGGAGGCCATGGAAAATAATTGCACATGTTTACGAATCATGAAAAAATTGGTCTTCTGAAACCATCTAATCGTCTTAAAATAGCGTTTGAGGTATGTTTTAATACTAAATCTGAAAAAAGGAATTTTGAAGAATTATCATGTTTAAATTAGTCTTTTTGAAATATGTTGTTCCGAAACGCCAAACCTTTCCCGAATTTCCCTAAACGTGAATATTCCCTGATCGAATAAGCAATCTACTGTGCACAAGAATCTCTCACCAAACACACTGAACATAAGAAGCACTGCAAGACAATATAAAGAGGATATTTCACGCTCCTCTCCGAGCAGCACGCACTTCTTAAGCAGTTGCACCGATTCTCGGTGCAGATGCGCTGTTGACAGGTTGAGAATGAAAAGTACTAAAATTAAACGGAATAAAAAGAAATGAAAGTGAATAAATAATTATATTCTAATAGTCACACTCATAAATATATAAATACTTAACTTTCTTTCACCATAGAAAGTGCCTAATTTAATCCTTTGTAATCAGTTTTAGATGCCGGAAACATAACTTTTCATGCCTCGTGTTATTAAATACTGTTTAATCATTTTGTAACGTATATTCAGCGCCTAAAACGGAACTCTTCATCCCTAATAGTGCCTCATTTTATCATTTTGCTACCTTTTTTTCTTATTTAAGGACCTCATCAACATCTAGGCAAGAAGCGACCACTATTGCATTTAACGGTATGGTAACTGCGATGATGACATGACATGGTGGTGATAAGGAGTGAAAGGATGAACACAAATACAACCATGCCCGAGGCGGGACTCTAACCCGCGATCCTTCGGTGTGAGATCGCTACATTACTCCTGCCTAACGATCTCGGCCATCCGGACCGGCTACCTAACCTAGGTGTCTAAACCATCACTTTTGTTTGTGGCTCTAATTGCCAGGCCTCACAACGCCCTGCTCCGGTCGCGGCGAGGTGCTGGCCTGGCGCAGGGCTGCGCCGCGTGTGTCGCGTGCGCCGTGACAGCCGGCGCAGCTCCCGGCGCGTGCGCGCGCGCGTGCTTTACGAGCGCGCCAATTGAGACCCGCGCTGAGTTACGCTGATGCACTGCAGCCGCAATAAATCGCGCGCCGCCGCCGGCAGCGCTCGCGGCGGAGCCGATGCTTCATAGTTTCCTAGCGGTCGCGGCGCTCGCGCCGATTCACGGCCACTGTGCGCCCGCACGATTGGAGCAGGAGGATGGGGGCGGATCCAGAGACGAATTTTGGGAGGAGAAATTCAAAACGTTGTCGTCAAATATGTGTATTATAGATTTTGTAAAACGTCGTAGGTTACACTCATCTCATGCTGCGATACGATTTTGTTCGTTATAATAATAATAATAATAATAATAATAATAATAATAATAATAATAATAATAATAATAATTTAATCAAGAAAACTGTTTTGCTCAAAAAGTTTCGCTGGAAATAGGAGGTTTAAATTAATAGTTAGCTGAACATTTGTGGGGGGAGGGGGGAGATTTCTTTCGCTCATCCCGCCTTGCGATCGGCCTGGTTCTGCAACGCTAGTGTTCTTTCTTTACGTATTTAGCTCTCTGTGCGGTTTCAGAAAGTTTTTTTCGTTTTACTAAATTCACATTCACATCTTGGGTTTTGAATTCCTTTTGGGTTGTCGTTGTTGAGGATGCCAAAATGAACGTACCTTTATACGAAGTATGTTTATTTTTTCACACGAAATGTGCGGCGTAACTTCATCTATTTAAAAATATGTTTTAGCTTAGAAAGTGATTTGAGCTTTCCACTGAAACAAATTTCGTGATTTTTTCTTTAAATATAAGACAAAGCCCTAGATGGGTTGTCGATTATTCTTATTAACCGGTTTTATAGTATAAATCCTAAATATTAGGTTATCTTAAAACTAATAGAATGGTATATTTTTTTCTATATTTGTTTTGCTGTGTGAAATGCAATAGATCTATCAATTGGAGATTGATAACAAAGGTCATTACACCCAAAGGTGTAGCACTTGTGTAATCGCGTGAGGTGTCAGAGATGTTGCCCGCTAGATGGCGTGATCTGACGCCGACATACCGTCTGCATATGGGGATTTCCCCAACCAGATATCTCCCACCAGAGGGGCACCGACCCAGTCGGAACAAGCTCTAAGCTCCCGACATGTGTGGTAGTGTAGTGAATGTCTCCCGGCAAGTGTGGTAGTGTAGTGAATAAAGGGGGATTGGATAAGGAGAGAGGAAGGAAAGATTGTGTGCGGTCGGTGACCCATTTGTTAGGGTAGTACTCCAGCATTCGCCTATCGGAGCAACCACTGAACACTAGCGATCAGGCAAGCCGGCCACTAGAATTTTCCTCCAGACAGCAATGAACTTGACCTAGTATCGAAAACCCTGCCACCGTCGAGACTGGAACCTAGGACCTCCCGGTCAGAGGCGCTGCAGTGACATTTGTTGATACCTTGAGCGAGTGGTAATTCGCCGTGGAACCATCGAAAAGTCATCGTTTCGTCATCTTGCGCGAGCAATGGCATGGGGGAACATCACTGACACATCATGCGATTACACAAGTACTACACTTATGGTAATAATGACCTTAGTTGACGCGCCCTGAATCGATAGATCCATTGCTTTTCGCACATGTGAGTATAAAGTTAAATTTAGTAAAGCGAAGATAGGGAGTTTTCAAGCGGCAAGACAATATGTGTTTTAAAATGTAAATGAGATTGGTGAACGATCTCATTAAACTTGTATCTGAACAGTTTTGTTCCTGATAACCGGAATATATATTACAAAAGTTACAAAATTGTGTTACGATCTTCGTTAAGATTATTAGTAAGTACAGTTCCATTCTGTTTAATGCTGTTTTTGATATATCAAGTCTTTAAAAGGACTCTGCTTCAAGTTGTTTAACTTATAAAAAAATGGCATACTTGAGATAGGAGTCTCTCCAGATAGACGTTGAATTTCGGGGAGCATTGCCCAACAAAAGTACGATAGATGTCGAGCGGCTCATTAGTTCGGAATTAGACAAGCTTTTGCTAGGAATTTCTCTGTCAGTGCAAAACATTATTAACAGATTTAACAATCTGTGCTTCAGTTACAGGTCTAAACCTCGCCTGCAAGAATCTTTGCAATTCGCATTACTGCATTTCACCAACGACATTCCAGAGATTCTGGAATACGCAAGTTCCAAACTGATGTTCATACGAAAGCATCATGTTTCCAAGGTTTAATGCATCATATTTATGAGTTGTAACTTTTGCCGTAATTCAATACTTCACATATTTCTAGCCTCTATATCTGAAGATTTTCAGTGATTCATATGTGCGATTGTTGTGAAAATTAAACTAATTGTACTACAGACTCTATTCGTTACCTAAATCACTGGGACGCAAATTTTTATATTTCATGGAAAGATGATAATTGGTGTTCTAGTCAGTAACATAAGTTACAACAGTTTCCTTGAACAATTATACAATTATTATCAAGTGTTCACGGTTCATCGGACACGCAATGCTCTGTCCTTAAAATAGTTATTTCTGGGTGCAAAATTGAGTGTATCTCCTCACCACCTGCATCTCACTTTGCAACACCATCAGTAAAACTTCGTTTTAATGTGTGCATAATTCAACATATTCTTAAACACGGATATTATGACCAAAAGCATAGATCGTACTATTGAGGCGATCCCAATACTCTGCCTCCCTATGAAGGAAGAAACAAAACAAATAATTGTGGATTATTAATCTAAGTCTTAAAATACTTCTAGATATTCTATTTTGGACCGACAAGGATGGTTTGGGGTATCAAGTGATGCTGCCACTTTAGTTACTGGTTGGAGGACCTAAGGTTCAAATTCTGACGGTCACAGGATTTATCTGCTAGGTGGAATGCACGTGCTGTCTATAGGAGAATTCTAGCGGCTCGCTGCTCTGATCGGTAGTATTTCATGGTTTCTCCGATCAACACCAGAAGAAAGCAGGAGAAATACTTTATCAAACGGGCCACGGATAGCGTGAGATCTTTCCCTCCTCTTTCTTTTCCTATCCTTACCCCTTTCACACACACACACACTTACATGTACTACCCTACCACACTTGTCAGAAGACCAGTCGGGAGGTTAGAGCTTGTCCCGGCTGGAGCGGTGCCACCCTGGTGGGAGATACCTGGTTGGAGAAAACCCTTGAAAGTCGACGTAGGTCGGCGCCGGATCTCGCCATCCAGTGAGAGCAGATCATCGGGATATTTCTGGAGATACAACATGCACAACACTTACGATACTAAGGGTCTTAACAGTTGACGCGCCCGGAATCACTAATTAATCAACTAGTCCATTCAGGAATTCAGAGAAAAATCAACATATTGTTCTTTCGCTCCTTACCTCGTACTACGTTAAAATAAATTTTAATTTACTCGATTTCGTAGCTGGCAGTTCTTATTAAATGTTCATCTGCCCATTAGGCATCAGTCCATATTTTGAGCCGGGGAGTGTTGAGTGAGCAGAAGCGGGCCGTGGGCGTTCACACCCGGACCTGTTGCGTTGTGCGCCGGCGGCCACGTACGCTATCGATGTGTCACAAGCGCGAGTTGCGGAGATTTCCTTCCAAGTGGTGGTCGTTCGCGGAAGCGCTCGTATCCCGAAGGGCGCTGTGTCGTAAACATTCGCCATTGAAGGGAAAAGAAAGGCAAGAGGATTGGAGCTGTTCCTTTCGGTGGAGGCGACTGCTTGTTTTCCCGCGGTCGGTTGATCTCGACTGTTTCGAAATAAAAGGTTTCAGAACGATATTGGTTTTGATTTATGCGTCTTTCATGTGGCGGCGGTGGTTCAAAACAGTTAAAACAATGATTTACGATGAACTGTAAGAGATATATTCACGACGAAGTAGTTTTTGTTTAACTACATTTATATTGCTGGATTTTATTTCGGTTGCTATCAAAGAAACGTATTTCAGTTGAGGACCAGTAAAGGACTACATAAATCATATCCGCTTGCCAAATATTTTGAGAAAATAGACATTTAGCAGTAATATTACTTAGTTATCAAAGTACTTTCTCATCGTCGTCGGGCAACTTGAATTCTCTTATGTCACTTTATAAATTAGAAACGAACAAAAAATATGCAATCACACTTTGAAAATCCGAGTTGTACAGAATGATGTGCTTGTGGTGCATTTTCCTGATCCATTACGAAAATGTCGCAGTTCACACGTATTCACTACTGAGGAATTTTCACGTTTATCACGTTGCGACTTAAACCTGATACTGTCAGTTGAAAATCTCAACGTAAGTATGGGTGCTTTATGCATACCCTAAACTGTTACAAAGAACGCTTCGTTTGCATTTCAACCACACGGAATTTCAAGAAATGAAAAAAATAACATATATATATATATAAATATAAAATAAATATATAAAAATAACATATATATATATATATATATATATATATATATATATATCATACATTAAAAAAATTAAACAAACGTGGGCTGAGGTAATAGCTTGGAAAACCGAATCAGAACAAATAAAAGCTGGAATTTGCACGGAACCTCGACTAAAAGACGCATTGCTTGCGTGAGAATTGATTTTCAGCACGTCAACTAATTAGGTCATTATTCCCGCAGCTGTAGTGCATGTGGACAGTGTTACTCCACCGCTGGAACATGAGATTTGGTGCCACGTACACGTCGGACTGCGGGCTTTCCGAATCAAGTGTCGTCCCCATCGCCAACCTCCATTGCCCCCACCAAGGAGAAGTTCTAAGCTCCCGACTGCTGTTCCGACTTGTGTGATAGTACATGAGAATGTATGTATGTAAGTGTGTGTGAAAAGGTAGAGAAGGGGACGAGGATGATAAATAATAAAAGTTGCGCGGTTCATTATTCGTTTATTAAAGTACTATTCATTTATAAACCTGGTATTTTTCGACAAAACCACGGAAGACTACCGATCGGAGCAGCCGGCCGCGAGAATTCTCCTCCAGATTGACTCTGGATTCAATCTAGCCGAGTACCTAATGTCAAAACCCGCCACCATCAGGACTCATCCCCTGAAACTTCCCAGTCAACGACGTTTTAAAAGCAACGTTATTGTCGTAGAGCTATCACATTCCGCCATCGGTGGCTGTCGCCAGAGAGCTTGCAAAAGCGCTGGGCGCATCTTCAACAGCAGGGGTTTTCAACCTTTTATACTTTCAGGAACCCTTCGAGCTTATCTTCTCTACTTAGTCTTCTCTACTCTTATACTCAATTAATATTAATATCTAATTATTATAAATAAATGTAAGCTTCGGGGAAGGAGCTTGAGTGTCGTATATTCGTCCTTGACCCACAAGAAAGATAGGTTACCGTTGTCTACATAGATTACCATTGCGTACACAGTGCACGATGTCTACGCATTGTTTACTTGTAGATATAAATGCCCATTCACAAAGCAAACGTAAACATAAGCATAATGCATAGACGTAAACATTAACATAAGTGATATACTGAAGTATTGACAATGTCTAACATAAACGTAAGTAAAATAAGAGTTTCTATTTGCTGTGAGCAGTTAACTATTGGTAGCATGTGAGAATCGATTTCAAGGTATCAACTGTGTGAATGACCCATGATACATGGCGTTAGTTTGTCTATCGACTTCGATCATATTTCAATTCTTGATTTTGAGCTACCGTTCTCTGATTGGTACATTTCTTATGTCTTACTTAAGCATAAGCCCAGAAGCTTGAAGCTTGTAAGCTTTCACGTGTTATGATTATGCGAACGCATTGTGAATGAGGCCGCTTACAGACGTAGTCCTAACTTTTACGTTAACGCCAAGCTTATGTTTATGTTTGCATTGTGAATGGGCTTTAAGACTATGGTTCTTTACGCGTAGACGCACATCACTGGTGGAAGGCCCCTGTCGTGCAGGGGTTGGTGCCCGGGGGCGCGTCCTTTGCGGCGCGGCGCGGCGCGGCCTGCGCTCGCGGGGCGACACGGGGCGAGGCTCAGGGCGCGCCCGCTGCGCGGGCGTCGTCCATGGAGGGGGGAGAGGGGAGGGGAGGGGGGAGGGGGAGCGGACACGCAATGTCCCGCGGCCACAAACACTGGTTAGCGCACTGGTGGCCGCCGCTTGCCGCCCGGGACGTTTATGGCCGCCTCGCGCCTCCACGCGGCCCTGGCCCGCGCGGCCCCTGCGCCCGCCGCCCGCCGCCCGGCCGCCCCGCCCTCGCGCGGCCAAATGGGACTAAGGGCGAAACGCGCAGCGGAAAATATGGACGAACCTCTTATGTACAATGTTTGAATATTTCTATTAATGTTCGCTATTAATGTTCCTTTACTTAAATCATATGTGTGTTTGTGTATTTCTTTTAAACAGGTGGGTCATGCTAAGTATGCCATGAAGCTGCTGACAATATGTTGATTATTAAATTACATTCGAAATTTAAAATTGTCTTCCGGTTACTTATATCAAATCGCATATACTGTTAAACATTACTTACATTACGCTATTGTTCGTAGATATTGATTTATAGTATGTTAGACGTCTTTGTAGATATTTTAAGAAAATTTCTTTTTTTTATTAGATACCTGTTCGACTGAAGCCTTTCAGACATTATAAGTTTAAATACGTGAAAAAGATGAAGTTGTTGAGATATCCTCAGACAACTGTAGTACATAAGGCGTACCCCTCAGTTGTAAATTAAATGTTTATAATTTTTCAAATTTGAAAGTGTGCGTCAGGATGCGAGATAGTAGAAGCTTGCATTACTATAGTGGGTGTAAGAGGTTTTTTGGGAAGCGAGATCGGATGCAAAATGGGAGGTTCGAATTTTTTTCAGGTGGTATATGACGGAAGAAGAGATTAGAATTTTTAGTTTTAAGAATTGTATTGTGTGAAGATTTTGCAAATTGGTTGGTGCTATATTTCGCCAAGCCGGGCAGGCATAAGCCATGGTAGGTCTTATTATTATGGACTTATTATTATGGACTTATTATTATGGACTTATATTAATAATGCTGAATCGCAGTGAGGAATTTCTGTTTATGAGAGGAAAACGTTTGGATATTTTTGCTTTGGTTTTAGTTACTAAATATTAAAGATTGATTTTCAGTATTCTTTTGCGCAGTATTACACTCAGATATTAGGCATTATCAATGATATTATTCGCACTATTAATTTTAATATTGTCCTGTTAATACTAATCGGTTGCTAGAGAACCATTTCTATTGATGACATTGCCTTCCAAACATACATGCCAAAACTGCAATTAGTACAATATAGAAAACTCATATTTGCAGAAATGGAAACATAAAGAGAACCAGTTGCTACTGTCTTCGAGCCGTTCATACGCAATTCATGATGTATGGCTTAAAAGTCTCCCCATACCTCCCTGGAGCAATGGTTCGATTCCCGATCGATCGAAGTGAAATTTGTGGTTGACTGATTTCACGCCGTTTCCTCGGTGTTCTTCGGTTTCTCATGCCTTTCATCTTATCTCATCAGCTTTTACTTTCTAATTTCCATGAGTAATAAACTCATTATAATCATCATCATTATCATCATCGTCATCTTTACATTAACAACAATCGTCTTTCTGGTTTCAGGACTAAAGTCAATGTGCGGTCTCCCCCAAAATCAATTCCACACAATGCAGAAAAAGTGAGCAATTTTTCTTGTAACTTCGGTTAAATCGTATGCAAGTTGCAGTGAGTAAAGCGAGTGAACTGTAGGTTTTTCTCGTATTTTTCCCAATTATCCTGTTTAACGTCATTTGGTACTAACACACCGATTGAGCATTGTTTGTAGATCGGATGAATACAATTTGTTCTTTGTGAAGTGGATTTGTAATTAGTATTTGCACACTTCTTTAATTAAGAAAGAGATGAGCGAGATTTGTTTGTGAGAAGTAAATTTAACATTAATATTTTGTTGTATTATGAAACATGTGTTTACTAATTACTGTTGCAAGGTTAGCAGTGAAAGCCGACCAGCAAAGTTAGCGACCGGATGTTTGTGCCGTCACACCTGCCTCTCGACCAAACCCTCTTTCATCGACACTCTTCCACTACCATTAACGTCATACCCTAATTACGATACTGGGAGAGATGGCTCAGGGCATCAACTGATGTCACTCTAACCCCTCTGACCGGGAGTTCCTAGGTTCTAGTCCCGGCATCAGCTATGTCGAATTCAGTCGCTGTCTCGAGGAGAATTCTAACGGCGGGCTGCTCTGATCGGTTGTTTTCCGTGGTTTCTCCGATTAATATCAGACGAATGCTGGAGTAGTACCCTAACAAACGAGCCACGGACCGCGCGCGATCTTTCCTACCTCTTTCTTGTCTTATCCTCTCACCACACACACTTACACTAACTCGCACTACATAAGCACATATACCGGGAGACCGGTCTGGAGCTAAGAGCTTGTCTCAGCTGGTGGGAGATACCTTGTTTGGGAAAACTCCGCTAGGCGACGGTAGGTTAGATCTCGCCATACAGTGAGGGAAGAATCACCGCCACCTCCCGAGCAAAAAAACGCTCTACACTTACGGGACTAATGACCCTTGTAGTTCACGTGCCCGGAATGACTAAAACAATCAATCAACGTAACGATCAAAATCATTCACCCTCTTGAAGAGGCTTAGGTACTCTCGCCTTCTGCTGTCGGCGCCTTCGCTGCCACGGAGAAGCCAACGCACGCCTCGTTCAAGGCTGTCCGCCTTCGCGAGGCGCCGCTCGTTGAAGTCTTTACGGTGCTTCACACGTCCTCACTCTCAGGTGCCGAACTTCATCCGGAGATTTACGGCACCTGTTGCTCCGCTGTCTTTCGCGGGCGATTGAAAGTAACCAAGAGCCTTAAATTATTACTGCCTCCCCCGCCGCCCCCGCGCCAAAATTTTTAATTTTGTAATGTGTTTCGTGTACACGTGGTTCTATGTAGCTAATAACAATTTCCTGTATTTGAATTATGTTTGATACTTAACGGTAAATTGACAAACATTTCGAACATAACGTGATATAGAATTCTTCTTGAAAATCAGTATTATTGATGAATACGAGTAATATTATCAATTCTTCTGCCTATTGTAACATTTGGATTATGAGTGCAATCGATCACAATATTTTTTGTTAATTCTGCAGTTATTTAACATTTAGTGAAATTTAATTCTAGTGAGGTGGCATACATAAGAAAGACGGTGACTGTTCCTTCCAATTATATTAATAAACTCATGTAAAAATAATGTTGTTAATCATCGGAAGAGTAATTACATGAAGAAATTCTTACAATTTAAAATTTCAAAATGAAAGGAAATATTAGTGTCTGAGCCGTAACAACTGTGTATCAGAAAAATAATTAAGAATCAATATACACGAAAAATCAATTTCATAAAGTAATCTAAGATGTTCATAAACCTCATTTAAAAGTTAAAGAAAGTAGTAGTTTGCATTATTCAGGCATAGTAGTGCATTGATGCTTTAACATTTTTTGTAGATTTATTAAATACGTTTAATGAAGATCAAGCATAAATGTACTCAATAATCATTGAAGATACTAGTAATTGATCGTAGTTTTTGCATCCCATCCCTAACTTACTCCTTACCTGCGCTGTGGTGAATCAATGCCTGTCAACGGCGTGCGGGGAGGGAGTCCGGGCAGTGCCATCGCTCCTTGGGCGCCCCCGCGGCCGCCGCCCCCGCATGCTGATGCCGCAATTACCGCTGCGCACCCACGCCACTCTATTTCCATGCAAATCCTCCACGCGCCACATTACCATGCCACCCCCGCGCCGCCCACGCTCCACCCCCGCGCCTTCCCCCGCTTGACCTCCGCGCCGCCCCCACGCTCCCCCGCGCCACACCCGCGCTGCCCCGCGCTACCCCGTGTCGCCCCCACGCCTCCCCCGCGCCGGCACTGCGCCTTCCCCGCCCACCCCCGCGCCTTCCCCGCTCGACCCCGCGCCCACCCCCACGCCGCTCCCGCGCCGCCCCCGCGCCACCACGCGCCTTTCCCGCGCCGTCCCACACCTCCTACGCGCCGCCCCTGCACCTCCCCGCTCCGCCCCACGCCTCCCTCGGCGCCATTTTTTTAATTTTATAATGTGTGTTTTGTGTACACGTGGTCATTTGTGGCTAATAACTATTTACATTCTCTGAATTGTGTTTGATACTTTACATTAAAATGATGAGCGTTTCGTGAATTTCGTGTCCCCTGTGATTCCTTCTTGGGAATAAGATTGTTAGTGAATTAACGTGATTTGTACACCCACAGTCAAGCCTCCGCGCCGCCCCCATGCTGCCCCGCGCAACCTCCAGCCACCACCACCCAGCCCCGCACCACCCCAGCCCCGCGCCCGCGGTTACTCCGCGCTGCCCCGCGCCAAACTAAAAACTTTTTAATTTTATGTGTGTTACGTGTACACGTGGTCCTTTGTGAGTAATAACTATTTACTTTCTCTGAATTATGTTTGATACTTTACATTAAAATGACGAGCGTTTCGTGAATTACGTGTCCTTGCGATTCCTTCTTGGAAATAAGTAGTGATGAATTAACCTGATTTGAACACCCACTGTCACAGCCTCCGCGCGGACCCGTGCCGCCCTACGCTGCAACCACGCAGCGCCCCCGCGCCGATCTCTTTAATTTTATAATGTGTGTTTTGTGTATACGTGTTTCTTTGTAGCTAGTAACAATTTTCTTTCTCTGAATTATGCTTGATACTTTACATTAAAATGATGAATGTTTCGAGTATTACATGTCCTTTCGATTCCTTCTTGGAAATAAGTATTGTTGATGAATGAACGTGATTTGAACACCCATAGTCACGGAGAAGA
Organism: Gryllus bimaculatus; assembly: GCA_017312745.1. Lineage (NCBI taxonomy): Eukaryota > Metazoa > Arthropoda > Insecta > Orthoptera > Gryllidae > Gryllus > Gryllus bimaculatus. The sequence goes on along the minus strand of BOPP01000077.1, from coordinate 5,633,468 downwards.
CAAAAATGAAAGCGAAACCTGACGCAGAAAAGAAAGGAGCTTACTTTTTCATGGTGAGAAGGGGGCTGCCAAGGGGTTCCTGTAATTGTTTTCAAACGTGTTTCTAATGAAAATTGTTAATGCATTCAGCAGCAGACATGCCATTGCAGAAACTAACACTTGTAACTAATACTTCTATTTCTCTCTTCGAAATTTCATTGGGCGGTATTGTAAGAGTGAAGTACTGAATGGACGTATTGTGCATAAAAATGACGAAGAGTAGTGTTATGGCATAATACAGATACTTTATAGCATATTTTCGAAGTTTTTACTGCATAAATGCATACATATTTCATAGATTTTTTAGAGCACATAAATTCGTTCCTTAGTGATGCCCTTACAAATCTTCACCTCTCTCTTTCTTTCCATTTCGTATTCGAGGAAACGAAATTACTGCTTTAAAAAGCAATTTCACTGCGGCCTGAAGAAAAATATTGAATGTGGTCCCGTAAAGGGCAAAGTAAGTATTTAATAATACGTGTATCCGCTTTCTACTACTGATGTAATTAGTGTTAAATCACTAGAAAGCAATGTTTAGCACGTTAGACTACATTCGTGAAGTCATGGAAGTTAAGCAACTTGTGACACGGATTCCAGGATGGATGACCATCTAGGAGCTCTGGTAACTGACTGCGGCGAGCTTATAGTCGAAGCGAGGAAAGGACTGATTGTGAAGTTTCGAGAAAAAAATGAAATTTAATGGCGCAATATCCGAAAGATTTTTAAGAGCCGTAGTTGCGAAAAAGACGCAACATTATTTTTTAACAAAATCAATAATGATCACGACCTACAGATTTGAATGAGGCATAACCATGAACTGAAATTATAAAAGTGTTAAGCGTTTATAAGACAGTGAACGAATATTTTATCTTACAAATTCGTACTGAGTTACATAAAGAGTGATAAAGGTTATTGAACAACTGCTTATGTAATGTTGACTATCTTGAAAACAAGATGAGAGTAAGGATGCTGATGCGCTCGTGAAGTGGAAACAAACAAAAGCAAAGTTAAATGAAAATTGAGTCACTTCTGTTAATACTGAGTTTTTATAAGATATCTAGATCAATGGAAATGCTTCTTTGTCGTATTGTCGAAATGTATGATGAAAATCTAAAACGTCATATAGATATTACATTTTACAAAATAACACCCGTTTCTTTTCAGCTAGGCAGGAATTAACTTGACCAAAGATGCATTTACTGCTACTATTGGAATATCCTGATACATTTTGCCAAGCCAGTCAATATTTTTGTACATAAATGAAGGTTACACAGCAAATGTTTTGCCTTAATTATCTGCAAAATGACGCAAAATTAATTTGCAAGTTGCAGAGATGTTTTAAGAGTTTTAAATGAATCATGAGATATAACTGGAAGTTAATTTGGTATTATTTTATTAATTCCCTCTATTTATATACACTAAATTATATGACAGTTTTTGACAATTGATAAGGAAGCATCGACATAAAATGTTTTGTGTGCTACCGCTGGGTAGGAAATTACACCCCTGTTCTCCTTCCAATAGATTTAATATGAAAGAATATGGTTGCAGATTACGATAAACAAAACACTATATTATTGCAACGCACATTGTAATCGCTCATAATTTGAAAAAACCTTGAAAACAAGGTTTTCGTGTCTTTGGTACAAGTTCTGTGGGGAGCGGTGACTTCTAGGGGCGTTCGTGGAGACTTGAGAATCAAGTGAGGCACATCTAGGAACAGACGGAGGCAGATGAGGGACAGATGGAAACTTTCCAAGGGGAAGTTGTGGGACATGAGGAGAATGTGTGGGGGGCATGTGAGGAAATAAAGGGGGACAAGTGGGCCCTATTTGTTTCTTAAGCATTATTCTACAAAAATATATTTTTTGAAATTTCTATTACATTTTTTGGTACTTTGTTATTTTGGGTATCCCCAGTCTAAGGCATGAGTATTAAAAAAGTGAAGAAACTGGAAATCTATGTAAAATTAAATTCAAGAAAAATACGAAGATAATCTTTCACGATCAAATTAAAGGGAAAATTCGGTTTTCTGTGCGAATGGTTTCTCTGAAACAGTAACGTGTAATGTTATAACTTTCAGTTCTAGGGCTGACCTTTCAAAGTTGGATTCTTTTACAAAATATTTTTCAGTATTGAAACAAGTAATTATTTAAGTGCGGAGTTCAACTGGTTTATTTTGTTTCTTTTTCATTATAAGGATATCACTACTTAACTCTCTGGTCTTGATAGAGATCGCTAAGTGTAGATGAGCAATACCAGTCTGTTTTGTAGGAATATAGGTTCAAATCCTTTTAGAAATTGATGTTTTTTTTGTGTGCAGAGGCTTGATGGAGCTCTTCCATCTGTCATAAATCACGTTTCAATTCCTGTCAGGCGTGGATGGCGCAGGGGTTTGGAGCACTTACGTCAAGGAATGGGTTACGCTTGGGCTGTAGGTTCAAATACCGAGCCTCGTGTAAGGCTTGGAAGTTGTGTGGAGTGGCATGGTGTGCTTAGTTAACGCGCCGTGTATTGCCCTTCAATCTAAAATTCTTCTATAGCTCAGCAACATAGAAAAAAACTGGACTGCGCATGCGCGATAAGTGGCGGAGAGGAAGGTTCCGTCTCTTAGAGGCTCATCTTCATCTTCATCTTCACCGTCTGAGGAGCCGCCGATTCGGCCTGGGAGGACGGGGAGAAGACAGCCTGGCCTTGACGAACGCCCCAAATCTTAGTGTGTTGAAGCGTGAGCACCAAGTTGCACGGGCAAGTCAGTTATCGCTGCAGGCGGTCCTTGAGTTCTTCCCCCGCTCCCCTTCGAAAGCAGTGAGGGATGGGTTAGTCACGCCTACCGAGGTAGCGACGCCATGATTTCTTTTTTCTAAGTGGTCGAGTTATAGTTACTGAATGCTAAATTAAATTTGGAACCCTTGTGGTTACACGGCACGAAAGGAAGAGCTGTGGAAAGGTTACTACAGAAAAGTGCTACATATGCACTATATGGAAAATAAACAATCCAAAAAAATGTTTTGTGGCATTCAATACTTATCATAAACCGATGAAAGAATTAAAATTTGAAAATTGTGGAATAATAAAATCACTATTCATTGTAAACATAGTATGTTTCTGAAAATGTAATTGAAATATTTTACATAAACCAAGACGTGGACCAAGATGTAAACCAAGACATGTAGGTTGTAGTAGACTCTTACTGGACTTATTGCTACCCCTCTTAATTTAAAAGCGTAATGCATTACATTATTATGATTTTTGGTAAAGGTTACATGTGTCACACGATTGCTGGACAATGCGCTTGTATTCACTATGACCGAGAACAAAACGATCAGCACAAATAAGTTGGGTTCTAGTTGGCATTAGAAACTTTGAAATGAACAAATGACGGCATATAAGCATAAATGCTATTAATTTTCAATTGTAATATTATTGTCAGGTTTTATTGTAAAAACATATTTACAATAAAACCTGACAATAAGAGCAAGTGGTAACACGTCTACGGCTCATTTAAAAAAGAAATCACGAAATTTTGTTGAGTAAAAAGCTCAGATTCCTTTCTGAACGAAAAAATGTATTTTAAATATAAAGAAGGTTGATTCATTCCCTTTTCTCGGAAAGTTACGTGAGTGAGCTAAGACAAATGCGCGATGTAAAAGCTTACTGTTGCAGTGTCCGCGTATAAGCAAATGCCATCCACTTCATCACTGCAAATCTCTTCACTAATCTTGGAATATTACCATTGCATGACTTCTTATTTGTAAACATGCTATCTTAATCAAAACAGACTTATTGAAAGGTGGGAATATATTTTCATGCAATACTGTTATAATTACAACACAGTATGTAGAAATCACATTCAAGTGTGGGTATCAACAGCTCCCTGCCCAAAATCCACATAAAATACATGAACCTTACTTTAAAATTCTTTCCTAGATGACATTAAACAAAATCTCAAAGAGGACTCTAGATGATATTATTAAAGTAAAATAGGGATCCCAATAATATTACAAACAAATGAAATAAAATATTTTTTAAATTACTTCACTAGTTGAACAACTTTTTAAATATACTTATTTAGTTCATATTTTAAATTTTTGTATTACCGAAATATTAATTATAATTAATTGAAAATAATGAAACAGAATTAACAAGTATATAACAAATAATAACAATATTATTAATATCATATTATTGTTTACTATTAGAGACCTGGTGTGAGCGACAGAAATATGCTTTATCTTAGGATGTGCTTATCCGGTTGCCCAAGCGTCATCTTTTGTTTTTGTTCAATTATTAAAAAGGGCAGTTGTATATTTTGATTGCCTAAGAGACCAGGAATCTCTTGATCTGGAGAAATATGTCTCAGAGAAGAAAAGGAATGAGGCACTTAGGTGTAAGGTGTATAGACATAAAAGCAGGAATACAAACTATACACGCTGGTTAAGTCTTTCAAAAAGCGTAAATAACATGAGTGATAGATACAATTCTTAGTGCATGAGAAATGAACTACTTCCCTAAATGACCTAAAATAACGACTCGCAATGTGATAATTGATTCGAGAGATTAAAAAAATGACAAAAGAGTTTGGTTCATTAAATTGGCTTTTCGGTGAGGTGATAATGTGATCTTCAAAAATGTAGATTGCTGCATTAGGAACTTCATTTGCACCCTAATTGGCGGGGAGAAATATTGCCGCGATACATAACGTGCCAGAACAATCGATCTTTTGACTTGATGAATACCGTGGTCGCTTGTGTTGATATTACTCAACATTCTTCATGTTTTGCCTCGGATATTACAAAAAGGCTTACCGCGGGTCAAGTGTTATATACATATTTCTTTTCAAAGTCGTAATGTTTTGTTCGTTGAGTAAATATTTTTAATAATTTTCAAGCTTAGACGTTTTTGGTTCATGGTCTTCAGCATTTCGAAATTTGTCAAAAACGTTTCTTTCAATCTCATTCAGTCATATAACAAATAACAAAAAATAATAATTTTTTCCAACCTCAGGTCTTTCGAGAGTTTTTGGTTTTACATGCTAATATTTCTGGATTTGGGAATTCGTTTACAAATCGAATATTACTCTGGCTCATTAAATTCATTTGTTTGATTTTAGAAGTTATTGAATTTTAATTTTGATAATACATAATTAACTGGAAGGACGTGTTCTGCTGAGAAATGGAAAGGGACAAAGAAAATATTCTACACAAAATTATTCCTTTAGAAAGATTTATGTAAATATTTTAGAAAATTTTGATTGATTACACTTGGGAAGTTTGCTGTTCGCATTAGACGAATTTATTAGCGGAAAGAGAAAAAGAGAGGGAATAATATAATTTTTTTCTTATTTTTTTAATGTTCTGGAACTGCGATTTCAAGTTCTCTGTGAACTTGATGGTTAATCATGGAGCTTTGACTTCCTAAAGACTTTATTTTGGACTATTTGCATTTGTTGCTTGGTGATAGGTACTGCATTTCCACACATTGGATAAGCATAAGTTAGTTAATAATAGATTAATATAGTTTAAATCCTACATATAATATTTAGCGTAGATTGTTGATTTATGTATGCGTGAAGTTTTGAAATTTTGTCATAGGATTTATTGATTGCTGCTTGAACATGGGGTTTCCAAGAAAGTTTCTTGCATATCAGTACTCCTGTTTGTCAATAAGTGTCTTCATTAATAAAGTATTTAAAAAAGTTGTAAATACAATTCAGGACAATATTATTGAATATTTGCTTCCGGCTTCGAACGTCGTTGGTCTGCTCTGCAATAGTACTATTACTTATGAAATACGACTAATGTTTAGATACATATGACTTTTAATAATTTCCTACAATTGTAGAGAAAATTATTTTTCTGTGCCTTAGTGCCATGAGAGTGACGTATTTAAGTATGGTTGATTTCGCTACCGAACTGTGAGGTTTTTAAAAGCGCGGTATACCAACCGGTCTACTTTCCACCTGTTAATTCTTTTAAGTTTAATTTAAGACACAGTTGAAAGCATATATTTCATTTTTCTCTAGCCGGGGGCGGGCCTGGTGTGTGGTTGTTCGGGGCGGGGCGG
>BOPP01000077.1:5579469-5602798 GCA_017312745.1 Gryllus bimaculatus | reverse complement strand
AGTGGCCGGTGGGCTCAGGTGGCGGGGACCGGGGGGTGAGCGGGGCCGGACGGCGCGTGGGAGGAGGCTGCCATAGGTGGAGACGTCTAGCGTCGGGCGCAGGGACCGGGGGGGTGGGCAGGCCGCCGCTGAAGGAGCGGCCCCGCGCGGGCGCCTGGCAGCCGAGTGGCCGCATCGTTCGCGCGAATTCTTTCGTATTCGTCAAACTCGCGCGCAGCTTAAGGCGCCGGCGGTGCTCCAGGGCAGAGAAATGGCCGGATCGCGCGCCGTGGGTGTTTTACTCGATCGCTTGTCATACTTCGGGCTCGGTTTAGAGGCCCGCGGGTTTCGGTCTTTCGCTGTTGAAATTGTCTGGGATGGGTTAGAGTTATGTTTCTTTCCGAATGTTTTCGGAGAAAAGGGTGGGTGAAAGTGAATCATGCCCTGAGCTGACGTTTGTCTGTACTAAGGAAATAATTTGTAAAAATAACAGTGAGATTTGATTTCAATGAAAATATGCAAAATCTTGTTCCTATCTCTATTTTTCCATTGAGTAAAATTTGAATACTTAGTACTTTCAGTATACCCAATCAACAATTCCTGCGGTCTTGTTCTACGTTCTACATTGTTACATCTGCTGATGATCTTCAGATATGGCGGCAATTGAAATAAAGTAACTTGAAAATTTAAGAATAACATTATTTTAGAATTGATTGCTACATTTAAAATTTTACATTAAAATACAATATTGTCAAATACAATTTTGTGGATATTTTTAAAACTATTTATCACCTTTCATGCAGGCGCATAGATTTATTTTCAATTTCTCCCGTATAAACGTACTATAAGAGAAGAAGCAATTTTCTGTTAATTGGTTTGTAAATGTGCAAAGAGTATTGAGAAAATTGAAAAAAAATATAAGATCGTCTCTATAAACTAGTACGAAATACTATCTTGAATTCCTTGAAAATACGATTGAAATATAACATACACACTCGAATACATGTGTCTCGGAATAAACGATACAATTTCACATAAGTGAACACATTTCAAATAAGTGAATTCACAAACGATCTCTTTGATATCCTGAATATATGATGGGAAATTTCATTTAACAGATTTGCCTCTTAATGTTGGGCAATGCTTCATGCACTAATAGTTAGCGTGTCACATGGCGGCTGTCGCAGGCAAAGTGATTTCGTGTATCTGCCGGACACCGGGGAATGCGAAGTTGTGTTTCAATTAGGGGTATCTGTTATCTTTTTATGAAATTTATGACTTCATGCTCATTGTCAAAAAGTGATCATATTCTTTTTTTGAATGTCCTAGAACATTGTGACATTTATGCTGAGACAAATGTGTAAATTGTTTAATAATATTTACAAAATTTACATGAAGAAGATCATTACTACTGGTTTATAAGTGCAGTACGAATAATTAGAATTATATTGTTTCTCAATAAAGAGTTCTAGGAGAAGCCGAAGAAGAAAACTAAAAATATATCACACCTTTTGTGACAGTCCAAAACATCGTATAAAAATAGCAGTAATTAAGAGAGAGGGAGACAAAACAGGAATATTATTCTGGTTACATTTCCATTATTTTATCTGCTTCGTAATGGTGGTATGTTGTTCGTACCTTTGGAATTACTATATTACTACGTACCTATAGAATTACACTATTCAACATTTTGAAGCTAAGAGAACACGAAATTTAAAATTTGCGTATTTTGTACTTCTTACTGTTAATATGTTTATTTATTTTAAAAGCATGACACGCCGACATTGTAGTGCAGGTGGATGCATCTCTTATATCTCTGTTCAAGAATAATGAGGTCGAATGTCCTGTGTAATCATGACTGATTGCATCTACTAATTGTATCATTCTGAGAGAATGTAAATTATCAAAACATAATCACCTGAATCACCATTCACCTCCTCGTAACTGCTTAGAAAAGTTGGCCGTCAACGTGTTGTGAGACATATGACACTAAAACTCGGATTTACACGTCATGATCACAAACTTGTATCCCGCAATGGGTTAATTCCCGCAAAGGCTGATTCGTGTTACTTACAAAATTTGTTGAATCATAAAAATCTGCTTCGTGAATTGTGAAAATTCTCATGCGTTATGTGTATCAGAATTGACTTCTGCATCGCCTAACTTCTCATTGTGGTTATAGGTTGGCTATCAGAAATCTGACAAATTTATTCAATAATGGTCATGTGTTTTGTAGTTGAAAATGACAGAGGATAATAGATGTAGTAGCTTCCAACTATTATATCTTTCTTTTCACAAGAATAATTAACCAAGTGTTAGTTTATAAGCATCTTAATGTAATGCCATTTCAGTGGAAATTGTGCTGACAAAAAGTGGGAAAACGAAAATTGAAGAGGATATTAAATAAATAATTTTCTCGTTAAACAGGAAGGTATTATTATTATTATTATTATTATTATTATTATTATTATTATTATTATTATTATTATTGAGATTATTATTGTCTTTATCAATTTTGTGTTTTATTTTCTTTTGCCTGACATCTTCCACGTAATAATTGCGGGCTGGATAACATTGATTGCAAAAAGTAATAACGAGATTTTGCATTACTTTAAACATATCACAAGACGCTTAACCTGTTTTTGAATTGAAAGCAGGCACAATATTTTTCTCGTAAGCTACCTGTTACTCCGAGCAAAGTCGACATAACACTTTCTTGGAGATGAGATAGTGCCTTGGGCGTTTCCGTGAACGGGCTCGCGACTTTCCTCCGCCTTCTCCTCCGCAATCCGTCTTCCACCAAAGGGCCCGAGAGGCTCTTGCTAGATGCTCTATGAGATTAGAAAATACATTGTTCTGCGTGAGAATAATTCGATTGTGCGCCACTAGTGTTTTATTCTCTAGAAGAATGCACAGCTTGATATCTTCTACAGAATAATCACTGACTTCAGAAAACAATAACCGCTACTTTACGCAAGACACCTAAATCTTCCATTCAATTTAATGCAGTTACGATATTCGTCTATTGAACGACGCATCTTTTAACAACAGACCACGCCACCTGTTTCTCCGAACAGACAGCAAAATATCTTTTCAGAGATGAGAAGGTGCAACCAACGCGTTGGCAGTTGATATTCCTCCGCCTGTCCGCTTCCCGTCCTTCAAAGGGCCTGGGAGGCTGTAGCTAGGTGCTCTACGTGATTAGAAATACGTTGTTCTGCGTGAGAATAATTCGCCCAGTAACCACTAGAGTGTTTTATTGTCTGGAAGAAATCATAGCTTGTGTTTAATAATCACTGACTTCAGAAAACAATAACCGCTACTTTACACAATACATCTAAATCTTCCTTTCAACTTAATGCAGTCACGATATTCGCCTTGTGAAGGACGCATCTTTTAGCAACCAACTACGCCACCTGTTTCTCCGAAGAGCCAACAAAATATCTTTTCGGGGATGAGAAGGCGCAACCAACGCATTGGCAGTTGATGTTCCTCCGGCTGTCGCTCCCCGTTCTTCAAATAGCCTTGGAGGCTGTAGCTAGGTGCTCTACGAGATTAGAAATACATTGATCTGCGTGAGAATAATTCACCTAGTAACCACTAGACTGTCTTATTTTCTAGAAGAAATCGTAGCTTCATGCCTTCTATTTAATAATCGCTTCACAAGGCATCTTAATCTTCCCTTCAATTTAAAGCAGTCACGATATTCGTCTAGTGAACGACTTTTAACAACCGACCACGCCACCTGTTTCTCCGAACAGTCAACAAAATAACATCTTCCGGGATGAGCCGGCGCACCCCGGCGCATCGGCCGACGATTTTGCTCGGCCTCCCGAGGGCCCAGCGGGGGCAGGGGGAGGGGCCGGGCGCGTGAGAAGCGGGGGTCACGAGGGTCGGCCGGAAGCGGAAGCGGAGGCGGGGCGCGGCCGGCGGCGCCGCCCGATGCTGTTTTTGCCTCCGCCACGGGCCCGGGGGCGGAGGAGCGGAGCGGAACTGTCTCAACTTCCTGTCGCCATCGACACGCGCGCGCGCGCGGCGGCGGGCGTCGGTCGGTCGGGCCCCGGCGGCGTAAACAGTTGGCTTTCTTGGCGGACGCCTGCGCCGCGCGTGCTGTGGGGCGACGGCGGAGGCTGCGCGAGGGCGAGGCAGGCGCTGGCGAACGGATGGCACTTGTAGGGCCCGTGCCCACTTTATAAGAAAAGCTTCATAAACCGGTATCATATAATTTTCTTATAGAATCAACGATTTATAACATAGATTGTTTATATTCGATAATAAACATTTTTCTTATAATATTCGTTATTAGAAATTGGTTAATATTCGGTGATTAAAAGTTGTCTTGTTATATATTCAATTATAAAGAACTATAAATAATTCAATAAAACAATTTTCTTTTAATATTTGATCTAAAAAATGTTTAATATTCGATAATAAGAAAAATTCTTTTATATTCGAGGTTCTCTAAAAAAAATGTCATTAATGACTCGATCAATAAAAAGTCGGACTTCTCTGTAATATTCGATTCGATCAGCGGAAACAATTATTCCTTTGATTCATCGTTGAAACAGATGGTCCTAAGGTACGATCATTCCCAGGGCGGGATCCGTGTAGTACGAAGTAATTCCTCACCTTTTGTTTATTATAGTTCTCAGGCTGTTGACCGAAGGTATTCTCGGAAGAAGAATTATTTTAGTATCCCGGTTTTTTAGAAAATAAATCTCGCTCTGACGAGCAAATGCCCTTAATATGATTATATATTCAACGTGGCTATTATTTTAGAAAGCGGTATCATATTCCGTAATTTCTTTTCATTACTAGAAAAATCTTGATTATTCTTCGCCTTCAAGTTCGTCAAATTGGTCAATTGTAATTGATGCGAATGAGTCGACCTTCATGCCAGGGGCTTTTGTAGTCACTCTGAGACGACAGACCGGGTGTACTGTGCCGCGGCCTCCTCCAGCAGCCCGGACGGCCGAGTCGACGCGAGCACCGCCCTCGCGTGCCCCTTCGCGGCCTTGCTCGCCCCTCCCCCCGCCTCTCCCGCCCACCTCCGACCCGCGCGCGCGCCGGGCGCGTATTGTGCCGGAGGAAGCCCTTTTCGCGCGGACGTTGCAGCCCTTGTGCCCGCGCCCTTCCGTCGCAGACAGTGACACAGCCACTCCGCCCTTCGCCCTTTGCCCTCCGCCCTCGCCCTCGCCCTTGCCCTTGCCGCCCTTCGCTGTGGCCCCGCGGCCCGGCCGCCGCCCAGCGCTTTGCTCGTTACCTGTTCCAGCTAAGAAATTGGGCGAAGTTCGCCCAACGGGCGATTTCGCTCGCACGTCGTCTGGGAGGACGCGAGCGGAATTTTCGCTCTGTTTTGTTGGTAGTGTAGGGAAAATAACGTGAAGGCAGATGTCTGCGACTTCCTCCCTCTGCAACCTAATCGAAATGCCCATTACAAAGCCGTCTAGTTATGGAATAATTCGTGTTTCTACAATGTACGACTTACCTTGTATAACCGAAAATGTAAGTAGCTTTAGTGTTCAATATTATTATATACAAAAACATCTGTCCATATTCTTACGTATGTAAAAAATTAGTAAGTGCGAAGGAACAAATCAAAACTCATATTGTCCACTGGTGGAAACAATTAAGTTTGAAATCGTATAGTTTTTAATACACTCTACACGCTTCTGCTTTCAGATTTCTTCAATTTGAACACATTACATTAAATGCGTTTTGAAGAAATCGGAAAGCAGGTGCGTGTGAACAATATTAAACACTACATGATTTCATATCAAACTGAATTTTTTTCGACAGTGGATAATATGAGTTTTGATTAGTTGTTCCTTTAGGAGTCGTCCATAAATTACATAACGGCGAAAAGGAGGGGACGGCTTTGAGGCAGCGTTACGCTGCGTTTCATAGGGACCATAATTTAGTGCTACGTAATTCTGATATTTATTTTTAAAACTTTCAACATTTGCTGAAATAGTTCCTTTTATTCAGTCTTATACCAAAACATTAACATGTTAACAAATTAAATTAAAAATATAATAAATTATTGAAGCTTGATTCAGTAAATTGTTAAAATAAATGAAAATATTTTTCATCAATGATATATTTATCGACTCTTTGGAGGGGTGGTTGTCGCAATCGTTATGTAATTATTAGAGGGGGGTTCAAGTGCGCGTTACAGGTGCGTCACCGGGGGTAGGGGGTATTCAAAATACTCCAAATTTGAGTTACATAATTTATGGACGGTCTCTGAGTCGCCAACTGGAAACTTTTGGTATCAAATCAACAATATCAAAATTCATTCATTTGAAATTAAAACCGTGAACAATTTTAATTGTCTAGTTTATTGAAGACATTCATTCATAACCATAAATACACTAATTTCTCATTATTAGAAATTATTGCATTCAAAATAAATCTTGATTCCAAATTGAATTTTAACAACTGCTCAAACACACAGACTCTGGGCGAGTGCTTAAATAATGAAGTAATATGAAATGGATTCCCAGCAAGAGTTAGTGTAGGGACTGTAGTAAGTTGCTTCACCAAACGGCGCGTTTGGCATTCAAAGCTTTATACGACTTTGTTGTAAGTGGTATAAAGCACTTCCAATTTAGGTCAAACATATCATTTTCCTCGACGCATTCTATCAACATTTCTTAAAGATATATTTCATCCGCCATGAATTCTTAATTAACAATACATTATTCTTGTACTCTACATCATATTTACTAATATCATTTTTTTAAATAACATAACCTCTATAAATTTAAATGTTAATAATTCCTACTACAGGTTCCTGTGAGTATCAAGCCGCGAGATGTTTATTTGTAATTTCCAAGCCCCTGAAATATATACATGTCGACCAGGTAGAAATAGTTTTAAAAAAGAAAACGTCCGCCCCTGAGCCTCACGTCGCCCTGAGCCGGATGTGCATGTAACGTCGCGCTTTGCAGTTGCCAACTTCCGAGTGGAAGTCGACGCGCTGTAACGGGATGAACCCCCCCTCCACAACGCCGTCGTTCGTACCTCACACGTTCTTATTACTATTTTTATCCCATGAAATTAAAGACAGTTCTCTCCCCCAGCAGAAAAGTGTTGTAACTCAAAAAAGGTGATTTTTAAGGAGAGCGCTTTAAAGGTTTGAAATTACATTATCAAATAATGTTTATGAAGAACGAACATTACGCCAATAATTGACTAAACTAGGATTAACAGGAAATTACCCTGTTCTAGGACGCAAGAGTATAAAATTTCACTTTAATATATGTATGTACTTGGCGCGACAGCCCGTGCACGGGCTCAGGCGTACCGGCGACGTCCCTGCCTTGCAGTAATGGGTAAAAGGGGTACGTGTGGTTAGCACGTAGACATCCCAACGCCGTATTCCGGTCTTCTCAACCCGAGAAGTGAATTTTCTCATCGTCACACAGCAACATATACTGGGACACTGCAAGGAAAACGCACATTATAGTCTTGTCACGACCGGGAATCGAACCATAGGCCGCGTGGTGGAAAGTGGGCACGCTGACCAAGAGCTAGTATTTCTAGAATTTCACTTTAATGTAACTAAACAATTCAATTTTATTGAGTTTTGACATTACCGGGGGGTGCGAGTTTTTTTATTAAAATATAGTAATTCATTATTACAAACATTGGTTATGCGGTTCTTTGTACAACGTTTCGATAAGGTTTTTAGTCTTTTTCAAGTACTGAAAAGAAAATTGTTACAGTTGTTCTAAAGGATTGAAGGTTACGTATTACACAAATTTAGGTATTATTCCATTCTATTTGAAAAGGGGATGAAGCTTACCTTGGGAAAATAATAAAATTCATGACTCTTGTGAGATATCAGTATCAAATTTACATCTTTCTTGGACTTAAACACTGAGGGAAAGCTAATAATATTGACATTGAGGCAAATGTTATTAGGTAAGTACTTACCTTTGTCGAAACGTACAAAGTGGGGCATGACTAATGTCCGTGATAATGAATTTTTAATTTTTTTTATAAAAATAATTATTTTATATTTTATCGCAGCAAAATAGTAAGAAAAATTATATTTGACAGTCACAACCTACAAATAAACAGAGGTGGCGCTTCTTTGTCAAATGCAGGGCTGGACTTAATCCGGCAGCGGATTGGTTGGATCCCGACTAAGAGCCCGACTGAGAAGCTTATTGTAAATAAATATTAACATTTAATATTTGAATTTGAAGTATAGCGAATATTAGTGTTGAGCAGGATTACAGCGTAGAATAACATTTGCACCCTTTCTTGAAATCATATTTTTGATCATTTTATTTATTAACAAACTACATTTTTAACCCAAGATAACAAAAGTTCACTACAATTATTACACGCAATCTGTTCTGCAAATGTATTGTGCTCCAGGTCATTTCGATCCAACACCACTCCTCGGGGATTAATGTGTGATGCGTGGGCGTGTGATGCTTGGGCGGGCTTCGTGAAGGGAGAGGAGGAGTGGGTCGTCAAAGACAACGGACAGGTTATTGGTGCTGTTCTGAGGTCCCTAAGGCTCCTCGACAGCGACGGAGTTTCGCGCGTGTCTGCTGCGGGCCGTCTGCCCTGGAAAGTGACGTGTCCGATGAAGACTGACATCCCATGTAACTACTACCTGTGTTCATTAATTGTTTGTACAGAAAGCTTTTGTAGTTCGGTGACACTCGCGTGACCGTCAACAACTTGGGAATTTCAAAGCAAGGAATGACAGAGAAAATTGTTATTCATTTACGAATAACCATTTTAATTGTCATCACTTACGTGAATTTAAATGCAGTTTTATGAGTACGTGCAGTAAGATGGGACTCGTTGAAGAATTATTCTGAGTTCAGGTTTCTTTTTCACGTCAATGGAGGGCTATTAATTCGTCAACTGATTTATAATCGATGCCAAATGTTTCCATATCTTTTAACCATTCAGCCCTATATTTCTTTTACACAGCTTCGTGCAGTTAATGTACTACACATAATCGTGACGTAAAAGAGATTGTGCCAAACAGCTGGATTATGGTCGTGATTAGTGCTGAAGAAAGAGAATGATTTGGTATTTTTTCTTTATCTTTCTTTTTAGCCTGCCTTCCTCTAATCTGTCTTTTATCTTCTCTGTAAAGGTTTTAAGTGTTTTTGCCTTCATGCATTAATACCTCTGACCACAGTCCCTCTGACTGAGAGGTTCTAGGTTCGAGTTCCGACAGTCGCAGGATTTTCGCCATTGGCTAGTTAGCTAGGTCGAGTTCTGTCGCTGTGATGAGAATTCTAGCGACCGACTGCTCTGTTGGGTTGTTTTCCGTGATTTCTACGATCAACACCAGGCGAATGCAAGAGCGGTACACTAACAAATGTGACAAGGACGGCGCGCGATCTTTCCTACCTCTTCCTTATCCTATCTTCACTCCTCACACACACTAACATGCACTAAACTACCACACATGCCCGGAAACTACCACACATGTCGGAAGCTTAGAGCTTGTCTAGGGTGATGCCTCGCTGTTGGGAGATACCTCGTCTGGGAACACCCCGCTAGCCAACAGTGGGTCGGCGCAGGATCTCGCCGTACAGCGAAGGAAGATCCTCTCCACCGTTCGAGGAAAAACTGGCACTACACTTACGACACTAATGACCTTAGTAGTTCAGCCCTCGGAATCACTCGAAACGTAGTAACCAGCTCGCACATTTCAAAATTCTGGAAATTGGAATTAAAATCTCGATCACTTCCCGAGGAACTGAAGATGGACAAAGTGCATTTGCGGCAGATTTGCTTTGTTTTCTCCAAGATTCTCGCCATTTTCTCATGTTTATTCTCATTATTCACATTTCCTATCGTCCTCCTTATAATCATCATTAAATCGCAACTCAATTACAATACCGGAGATGTCCGAACACGACTCTGTCGAGTTAGGTACACAACAAAGGTCATTGTGACGCCTCCCCGAAATGCACGCCAGGAGACCAATAAATGACTACATACATTTTGAAACAAAACATGATCTATACAAAATCTTTCTAATGTTCTTGCTTCTTTCGTTCGCGTCGCTGATATAAAGAGAGGTGTGAGGAGTAGAGTGAAAAGACTGATACTTTACTATTTTTTGCCCATACGTGCGTCTGTCACTTGTTCTGGTACCTTGTTATTCTCAGAGGTTTCGGATAAACAGCATATGCAAACTGACGTTTGTGAAGAGGAAGGTCTACCAAAGTGACAACTTCATGTTTGCTTATATCACCTGCCTCGGTGAAAATTCAAATTGAATGACGCAAGTTTGTTTGCTGCCCGATATAGAAGCATAATATTAGTGAAGGCTTTGAAAATGTTTAGTAAACTAGCTAAGAATAATGGTGATTTTCCCGTTTGCGCAAAATTTTGAAAATCATATCTTCCTAAATATGAATACAATTTATCATGCCAAATAAATACGTTTTCTCCTCAAACTTGGATTGTTTGCTTTAAATTAGGGTAAAAGGCGGAAAATGTAAACGATTACAGTCTTACTAGTCACTAGTTACTAGTCACTTTCAGTGATTGTGTTACTTTCTAAACTTTCTTAACACTGTACCCTTCCTATCACTTTTCATTTCTTACTCTTCCTAACTCACTTAACACTTCCTAACACTTTTTTAACACTGGCGATAAACTCTCCTGGACTGGGCTGACGTTTTCTCAGTAGTAGTTCTCAAAGTTTCTCATCACTCTGTACCTCTTACTTCGTCCTTAGCATTTTGATTTAGTCTTTCTCTACACTTTTCTTATCTATGTCTTACGTGTATGTTCTTTCCACACTTCTTTCATGCTTTTCTTGACCGCGCGTTACTAAGCTCTTGAAGGTATCACCTTTTCTTGGTTGTTGCCTTTCTGGATCACGTCTTCAAACCTAGGGGTCGTATAAATTACAGTAGTTATTTGGGCCCTCGAAGAACTTCCAAGTGGGTCTGTCGGAAGCTGCACGTGCCCAGGTGTTGCCCGCTTCATTCCTGAATTCGTTTGCTCATCTCAGTCTTTATCTTCCTTGATCCCTCCATCCCGTTCTTGGATTGTTGTGGCGTATGCCCATCTTTCTTGGTTAAGTCGGGCCACTGCCCTCCCCAGCGTCATTTTTTTAGTTCTGCTTGTAGGACATCTTTTTTTTTGTTTCGTCCCTTATAATACATTTTTTTACTTTGTTTCTAAGTGTGATATTCAGAATCTTGTGTTCCATTTTCCGTTGGCATCTCTTTATTGACAGTTTTTTGATTTCATGTTCGTGATTCGTATATTAGAGCGGGGAGTACACAGGTGTTCAAGATCTTGTTTTTTAATGATAGACTTATTTTTTGTTAAGCAAATTAAAAGATAGATTCCAAAATTTCTCCCATGAATCCGTTGTTCTGTGTTTATTTCTCGTTGCATTTTGTTTTTAAATGGTATGTATTATCCCAGGTATTTATAATCATCTATATAAACTATTTCCCCCCTTCTAATGCAATTGATAATGGTAGGTCGGTAGGTAGTTCGGTGATGTGGTAGGTCGTTTATCATAATTTTAGTTTCGGAGGTGTTCATTTGAAGTCTCGCCGAAGTGGATTTTTCATTAAGTTCTAGAAGCATCTCTTACAGTGGTTTGGGTGAGGTGGCGAAGAGTACGATTTTGTCAGCGAAACGGAGATTTCTTGTTATTCTGCCATCTAGGTTAATTACCGCTCTTTAATTCCAATGTACTTTTCGAAGTACTTATTCTAGTAAACATGTTCATAATATGGGGATAACGGATCTCCTTGTCGGTTCAGGATAAAAGCTTCTCCCTCTTATTCCGGGACTTTTGTTATGAATTGTATATCTTTGCTAGAACTATATATTTTCCCTGGTTGCCTTGAGATAATTGAGCATCATAGTGACATGTTCTACACAGTCAAATGCCTTGAGAATCAGTGAAGGCTATGAGCTTTAGATTGTATTCTTGAATTTCGTCAATTATTTGGTTGATGGGTTTGCACATGGCCCGATGTGCTATATTCTGCTCTGAAATCCGCTTGTTCAGGGGTTGTTCCTCAACTAGCCTATTCGTGAGCCTTCTGGTCAAACATTTAGATAATAATGTACTCACATTTGAGATCAGACTTATCAGTTGTATAGTCTGCCTCTGGTTCCTTGGTTGTGAATGAGCATTTTGATATTGGATGTCCATTGCTTCAAATTTCTGCGGTTTCTGGAATGTCATTAAATTATCTTGTTATTTCTGTAACCACTTCTTGAAAGCCTACTTTCAGGAATTCGTTTAAAACCTCATCTTCCCTGGGTTTTTCCCAAGTTTTAATTCTGATAGTGAGTATCTTACTTCACTTATACTTATTAGAGGAATTAGTCGTAGTTCATTTTCGCAGTATCAGCATATTACTTCTATTTAAAGCAATCTGGCTCATACATAGCAGAGAAGATATCAGAGAAGTAAGTCGTTTTAGTTTGTTCCATTCTTGGGACGTCAATAATTTCTTCGAAACATTACAAGAAAAGTTTGCAGCAGAAACAACCATAAATCAGTATTTCCTTATTAACAAATTCGTCTCTTCTATGAAAAAAATATTTTTAAAAGCCTTTGGATTCAATTTTACAAAGAAACCCTACCCAATTTACCATTGCCACTGCAGCCGGTTTTGACAAGAATGGGAACCTGGTTGGACGCTGCTAAGTTTTATTGTGATAATTTCAATGTTATTAAAAAGTTATTTTATTGGCTGACGAATCTTGTGAAACCCTGAAAGAATGTAAAAATGTAATTCGTGTAGATGAGGATACATAATCACAACAGTTAGTTTTCATTAAAAGTCACTATAGCAGTCCTGAAAAAATTAAATTACTTGAAACGCAAAATTTACCACTTGTTGATTCAGTGTCTTTAATTAACGAATTGGATAAAAACTATAAATCAGCTAAAGGGGAAAAGTGAAATTGTATAGGAAACATTTAGTTTTGTTATTGATAAAAACTCGCAATGTACAATTAAATTATATTGCCGAAGTTGAGTCACGAGAAATTGTTGATAGAGTAAATATGTCACTTTCTTTAATGGCACAATTTAACAATTGCCCAATAACATCGGTAGATATTGAAAGAATATTTACAATTTTCAAACATATGTATACGGATAAGAAAAGTAAGTTTTTGCTTGGCAATTTTTGAAAACATGTTGTGGTAAAATGTTTCCCCAATTCTGCTGTCTGATGAAGACTAATGCTACATGTAATCTATCATTACAGGAAGTATTTAATAATAAATGTACTCTATAGCAAAATTATTAAAATGCTTGATTTCGTTTTTAATCCATATTTTCTTAAGTTTTTATTCTATAACCATATGTGCATATAATGTGGCCTAAGTATCCATTTGCCATGCATATTTTGAAAAAGAAACTGCATATATATTTCCAAGAAATACTTGCATATAATACGGCATCTACTAATGACCTTAGCAGTCGTCGCGCCCGGAATCCGTAATCAATCAAATCAATTAATCCGTTAAAAAAAACAATGCTCGAGCCGCCACTCATCACCCCTATCGCAAACAAGCACACATTGCCTACAGCTAGGTGAAAGCTCTCCTAACAGGCCACTGCGCTGCATCTGCTGCCCTGCATCTGGCGCCGAGCTGTGCGGCGGCGGGCGGCGGGTCGCGGGCGGCGGCGCGTCGGCGGCGGCGCGCGGCGGCGGGCTGGCGGCGGGCATGCTCCCGGCGAGCAGCCGGCGCGAGACTCGGGCGCTGCACGCGGGCCCGGAAACAGCCGGATTTCCTCGTCCGCTCGGCGCCCGGCGCCGCCCCCGCCGCCGCCCGCGCAGTGCGGCCTCAATGTGGCGAGCGAAGGCGCGCCCCCTCCCATTCCCGACGGCATCCGCCCCGTCCCTCCTCAGCCCCACCGCCGCTCCACTGGGCGGAATGGGCCGAATAGACAACGCTTGGCTCGAGGGAAGAAAGCCACAGGGGCGCTTTTCAAGATGAGTACTTATATAAAACATTTATAAGAGAGAGTTGTGTAATAATCATAGCGATTCTTCGCCTTTATTTCTTTGACAAATAAAGTAATGAAATACTACAAAAGTCTATAATTTTAAACAATTGCAATTTTTCATAAAACTACATAATATATTGTGTAGAAAAATAAAATCTCTTGTCATGAAGTTATTAAAGGAATGGCATGATATAGGGACTTTGTTCACTAAGAATATGAAAATTAAAACATTACGAAACGACAAACAAAGAGAGAATAAAATAAAAGATAAGATAAGAATAGAAAGATGTAAATTAGAAGATTCCATTTATTTGATGTTGTTTTATTCCTTCATCTTTTTCAGATACATATTCCAATTCCAGTAATATCTTATAGACATCAGTCATGTATAGAGAAAGTACGTAGGGAGAAAACACGCTAATGATTGATTAATTAGTAGTTCCGGGCGTGTCAACTGCTAGGATATTTAGTCCCGTAACTGCCGTGCATGTTTTCTTGCCGGGTGAGGGAGGTGACCTTGCCCCGCTGGATGGTGAGATCCGGCGCCGACCTACTGACGGCTATCGGGGGTTCCCCCAACCAGGACCCTCCCCCCCACCAGCGGGGCACCGCCCAACTCTAAGCTTCCGACTGATCTCCGAGCATGTATGGTAGTGTAGTGCATGTTAGAGTAAGTGTGTGAAAGTAAGGGGTCATGATAGGACAAAAAAGAGGAAGGAAAGAACATGCGAGATCCATGCCTGTGGTTTAGGGTACTGCTCCGGCATTCGCCTGGTTTTGCCCGGAGAAACCGCGGAAAACTACCGGTCAGAGAAGCCGACTGCTAGAATTCTCCTCCAGACAGCGAGAACGTTAATACGAAACGTGACATTCTTAAAAATTTGAATGCTTGTTTGGGACCGTGGCGTTGGCCCCACTGTGCGAGCAGCCCCCGCCAGAGCTCGTCCGCAGCGCTTGCCGGCGCCGTCCACGACGGAGCCCGCCGTCTTCGACGCCGCGTTATCTCCCCGCGCCTCGGGCGCATTCAATACTCCGGCACAATGGTTGGGACGTGATGCTCCCTTACATAGGGCTTCGCACATGGACTCCTATTACGACGAGCATTTGGACAAAGTTTACAGATGGCCATGAAGAGTTTAACGTTCGCTCAAGGGGTTTGGATGAGTAATACTTAAGTTGTGAAATTCATGCTCCAGGGTGACAATAAGGGTATTCCATATGCCAGATTTTAATTGTACGATCAGAGTTTCTAGTTGATATTCAATAACTGTTGCTAGTGACAGGTTTTGTCATTGTCAATTAAAAATAATAATGCTATTGTTTCGCGTATTGACTAACTTGGTCCACGCTTGTATCCTACTCTAGCAGGTGTAAGTACGATCCAGTGCTAGCCTTGGGGGTGATAAGACTATTATTTAAAATAACAAGAGAAATAAAGGTAGTGTCAATTCACCTTAAAATAATTGCCGAATGAATAGAATCTACACCATCAAACTTGTTCAATATTTTTATCTCTCTTATCCCACACACAACTTGTTAGAGGGTCTATCGTTCCCGTATCTGACATTCTGGAAATCGTAGTCTACGTTTCACGACATATTTGTGTGGCAATTATTTGAACAAGAATTCTAGTAACTTCGAGATGCTCTACTTATATGAAGTTCTGGCAAATGCTGAGTAAAATGTAAAAAACCGATTTGTTAATAAAATGTAACATGATATTAAAGATGCATAATTCTTGCCTCTGATTCTATGTCTTGTACATTTTCACGTTCAGAATATCATGTACGTGACGTAATTCAAAATATTTACTTCCTAACTTCTCTTTGTGAATTATTTTACCACTTAGAAGATCTGCTGAATAATTTGGAATTTCATGCAAAATATTATTTAATCCGACTATTCCACTCGTGAAATTAAAACTAATAGTGTTTAACTATACATACAAAATATCCCAATTAGGGCGGAGTATCTCAAAAAGTTTATCGATTTTTCAAACCGTTTATTCCTACTGACCAATCATAAACTGTGACTCATCTATCTTAGGTGTTATTGTACTTCGATCGCTATATCTAAATTCAATAAACCGCGTATGTATTAACGTAACATATTTGATTTTAATATAACTTTTAGTTATTTTCAATATTTGACGTATTTTGGAACTCTGCTGGATATAATTTCACTCGTGGTCTAGTCCTTTTAAATACCACTCATGCTTTCAAAATTCTCAGATATATCCCCTCCACGCTTGGCCAATCAATAATTTATAGACCATTTCCAAAGCACTCGTGGTGTTACCTACGATAATTGTTCCACAGAATATCGGTACATACCTTTCTTCAGGCAATAGATGCAAATGAAATTTTTATTAGAACAGACCTGCTCATCTGAGTGGCTCGCGGAGCGTTTCACGGGGGGGGGGGGGATCGCTTCTGAGCTCGGAAATTCGCCCGCGAGCTGCGTTGTGTCGGGGAGGGGATAGACGTCACTCAGCCGTTCGGGATTTGGCTTCGGGAGGGAACTGCGGGGTGGTTGAACGCTTTCAGCCATCAGCTCCGGAGTGCATGGCACAGCAGTTACGGGAATGTTTCGGCCTTCGTTTGGAACAGTGTGTGCAAACAATCAAGTCGGCGCGAATAGAATTGGAAAGCAATGTAATATGTATAAGTGATTTTAAGAACGTGGATAGTAATATTGAACTTCTTGTAACTAATTTGGTTGTGACCATTGTAAAATGTACATAACAATGCAGTGTTATGTTGAATATTTACAGACTGATATGACCTGAAAACAAAATGCGCTACTAGGATTCCAAATCAAATATGTAATGTCTAATTTGTTTTAGGTTCATATTTGACATTGTCATCTATCGACAACAAACATTTCCAATATAATACAAAATGCAATATTACTTGAACTGTATGTAAAGTTCGTTGCCGATTGCTCTTTCAACTTACGCGCAATCGTTCGAATTGCTCACTCCCATTGTTGGTCCACACTCCTAGAATAAGTCTCATCCCCACCCTTCTAATTTGTCCGGGTCTGCACTCGAGTGGCTCGCGCGTGGCTCCCAAGGTTAGTGAAAGTGCAAAATGCTGTCCAGGCCTGGTCTAGAGCCTTTTGTTTTGAAAAAAACAACTATTTCAAAACAAATTTGAACGTTTTTATTAAATCGTAAATTGATATTAAAAATTGTAAAATTTAATAAAGAATGCTATGAAATTACGACGTGTTGGTTGACCCCAAATCGGTTGTTCCTCTTAAACGTGGAAACTTTGTCATCGGGTTCGCAACTCACGAAGCGGGCGCGAAACCTTTCTGAAGGTCATTCGACTTCGCTCTTCTCTCTCCCCACCACAGGCTGCCCCTCTCCCCACTATGACTCCCCTCGCAGCTGGAAGCGCAGGCGCATGCCACTGTAAAATCCCGCGCTCTTCTAGCTCAGTTGGGCAGACCTGACTATAAGAAGAACCATTATCATTGCTAAAACCATGTCGTACCAAGATTACATATCTGCTCTTGAATGTATCAACCGTCTTGGATCATGTTTCTCTTCTTGAATGCGCCCGTATAACTTCCACCAATCAAAATAAAAATTCAAGGGACTCTGAGGGAAAATGCCTGTATTCCACATTACAATCTCAGGAAACATGTTCTTCACACCAAAAAAAATTGAAAAAAAATTGAGTAAACCACCAATTATACAGTTTATGGTTTGAAAAAATTAATTTTCTGTTAGACAGCTCTCCAATTACATCATTACATTAATTTAGAATTTTATACAAAGTTTGTGAGCATATTACACACCAAATGTTTACTGTCTCTCTCTTTAAACTCAATTTAAACTATCCTCGAAGCACTATCTTTCTCACAGTCGCTCACTAACAGCCTCACTGACTCGGAATGCTCCTCCACATCACAGTATCCCTCCGCAGCAGTCACTCCCCGGTCTCCGCCGCTGGGCCGCGCTCGTGAGCTAACTCCGCCGCAATTTCCGATCGCTGGCTCCTCGCGGTTTTACGCCGCCGATTTCCTCTCGCTTTCTGCTAATGCCCCAGGCGCCAGCGGGTTTACGCGCTGGGAACGCATTGCGGGCGCCCGGGGACTGCATTAACCCCCCGCCCCCCACCCCTGCCACAAACCTCTTCCGGCTCTCTCACCTCTCGTCAAGCAGTGCTGGCTGCTCGACTGCACTTCATGACGTCATCGTTCCGCCCGCACCTCCCCTGAACTCGCCCCCTCCCGCTCCCGGGGCTCGCCCCTCGCGGGCTAAGGCACTAAACAAACGCCGCGCCCCTACTCCCCCTCCCCGCGCCAATTTGTGAGGCGCTCTGAGCGGTCGGGGACGCTGTAGGTCACATCCAAAGCCCTGTCGGCCGTGCGTTCCATCAACGGAAAGAATTACAAAGATTTTTTCATTATCTTGTATCGGGAAATAATGTCTCGTAACTGACGTTTTTATGAGTATGTTTTTTAGGACGAGGACAAATGGGTTCCATATTTCTGCTCTTTTTAAACAAACAATGTAATTGTGTTCAATTCTTTTATTCCTAGATCTGTACTAACATATTAAATGGCAAATTAAAGAAACAATGCAATAATTGATGCGTGAGATAATATTGATATCATTCATTTTCTTTCTCTATATCCAACCCTATAAACATATGAAAATGACATGAGACACACTATGGAGAATAGGCGACGATTGAATTAATATTTATGTTATTTTATATTAATTTCATAATTTTTATAGGGACTTTATTACAGAGGATATATTATGTTCATCAGTTCCGACCCATCAATATAGTTGAACCTCGATAGTAATCAATTTATATCGTTTACCTCTAACAAGATATTACCGAAAATGACCATGTATCTGTGAAGTTCTATGTTGGATCATGTTTCAGCTTCCATCATTAAATTTAATATATTTTAGGATGAACAGTTTAAAAAAATGCGTGATATATCAGGAGAACCATTAAAAACTTTTTCTCGTTATAATGTCATTTATGAAAGTTGGTCACGTCATTTTTAGTAAAATGTGTTTCATAATTAGTGGTATATTTTTTCTAAAGATTCATGGCTGTCAGATTTTACCGTAGTTAGATTCTGTCGTATTAACAGACTGAAAAGTAGCTCTAAAAGTGGATCATATTTAATTGTAGAAATAATAGAAGCACTTTTGAATAGTTAGTATATTCTTCGAATTAAATACATTTTATACAAAACATCATAAAATGTAAATATTTGTGTGAAAATATGAAAGTAATATTGTTAATTTATTAAAATTTTTAAATTGTTTAAATTCTTTAATGGTTTTCTAAAATGAGACAGGAGTAAGTCCCTTGGACGTATTACCATCGAGGTCATGAGCGACCAAGTTATTTACTATTGTTTATATAACAAGTAGTGTAACTTGATCAGTAAGTTACATAACAAGTATAACTGCTCCCGCATCATCTTGTCTTTGCCATGTGAAAGGCCAACAACCCCCAGAAAAATGTGGAATCCATTACACCTCGCTTCTCGCACACTGTGCGGGGGCAGTCGCGACGAGGAAGCTGCAGCAGCGGAGGGGAAGTGGCCGCTTTCGTGGAGCAGTGGGAGGGGGAGGGGTGAGCGGGGAGGGGCAGGGGAGGGGGCGCCAGAGAAGGCGCGGGGCTGCATTGTCATTCACGCCGCGTTCTCGGAGTTTGCGGGAACCTGCCTGGCCCGATGGCGCTCGCCCCCTTTTCTTCCTCCGCTGTTTGTTGGAAGGCCGCGAATCGGTTCTTTTTAGGACGGAACCCCGCATGCACTTCGGATTTTGCCTGGTTTATGTTTTCGCCACTTTCGGTAAGTGATAAACGAGGCCACGGGAGGGCTCAATTTTTATATCGGGCAATATTTGCTGCTTTCAAGTTTGTTCATTGGTATTTTATTAACGGTTCAAAATGTGGTACATTTTCTCTTCATAAAAACATTTAAACTACACAATACAACCTGAGTTTAGTTAATCGTATACTTTTCGGTGTTCTGAAATATTTTTTTGCACTTGTTTGAGCTCTGTTAAAAAGTTCTGTATTGCGTATAGTTGTTTGCAAGTAAAGTAATCTCATTATTTATTTCAACATAAATTTTCCAGATAGGTAAATTTTATTCCAAAGGAAAGATTTTATTCTGTTTAGACGAAGAAGTTTCTTACACTTGTTAAACGCAGCTGTCTGTTAGGTGGAAGCTCTTTGTTAACAATGTACTGTTGTGAGGTTATATTTGTACTGTAGTACGTTACATACTTAGTGCAATCTCTTTGTAAATCAGTTAACGCAAATATTTGAATAACCCAAACTTGGTTTGTTTCTGTGATAGTACGTAATTGCTAAACAAGTGAAAAATCACTATTGCGCATTAATCTTTCGACGTAAAGATTGGTGATGAAGGCTGGGTACTGCCGTAGGTACGCCGTATGTCTTGAGAGTGAGACGAAAAATTAATGCCTTTTGGGATTTCAATGATTTTGTGAGAGTCACAAACACGATCGTTAGTTTTGACGTTGGTTCTTATAAAACAACAACAACAGAAAGATATTGCGAATCTTTCACTGCTTGATTTCCATCTACTATTATTGAAGTGACGCAGGATATTAAGAGCACATCAGAACCGTACTTGTGAAGGCAGTATATCAAGAAAGATAAGTTTCATCCCTTGACAGAAAGAAATTAACTTAATTCGGCAAAGAAGAGATATTCAATAGTAATATATCAAAAATGTGATACCTTATGATTGTCATATACCCTACAAGTTTTGTTTTCGTAATAACCAATACTTTATGTGACTAAATACCCTTGTCTATTATCATTCTGTGATTTTATTCCTATGCAGCGTTACAAATTTGTTTTCAATGGAAATAAAATTATTTTCCTCGATAAAAATGCGATTTTAGTAAAAAATAAAACTAATTTATATAAAAACCTTTCGTCATACGAAAAACTGTCTTACAACATTATTTCAAAAGTTATAAAATACAGCATAGTGTTATGATACGATTGGTAGTTTTCTGAATTTGAGAAGATATTGGATATGCTTTTGTAATAAGACTCGAGTCTGTTATTTAATGACACTATGTTACTGTAATTATTGAAGACAACTTCATATGATGCCGAATTTCATAACTGAAAGAGATCATTTTGTAAATTGCCTTGATCCCTGGCCCAAAATGGAAATATATCCAAATAACATCGTATTTTTTTGAGTTAGTGTTAATCTGATATAACTTAAGTTTCTTTCAGATTTTTTTCTGTTGCTATTTGATAAGGACATTCTTAACAGTCGGAGGGCAACACCGCATTTTAGTTGATGCGAAAAGTTACAACAAAGTTAACTACAATTAACTTTAACCACAGCTCTAAGTAAATGAATATATTTTCTCTGTGATTTTTTTAACAAATATGTCGCTCAAATCGGAGATCATCATAAAGAGTTATCGTTAAATTTGATTATCATCGTACTACACGTCTTCTACATACATGTCGTGAAATAAAAACAAAAACAAAATGGGATTTGGTGGTCGAATGGAATCGACAGCTTATACCCAAGCGCGGGAGTTAAAAAAAATTAAAAGTCTTGCATTTAATAGCGCATACTCACGGAAGACGACACTGATGATGCCATTAATTTCCAATCGGGGCGCGCGGGCAATCGCATCATCGAACGAGGCACGCGTGTTCGTAAATCGCGCACGAGGGCGACATTCGGACAACGGCCGTCGCTCCGTTCCAGCGCCAATCGCGAGCCTTTCGCGCCATCGCGAGCGCGTTGCGTCATAAAGCTGCCGTTTAAACGCGCAGTAAATAAACGGCGTTCGCGCCCTTGCCTCGCGGCGTAATAAACCCGCTTCCACAGGTGAAGTATGAAATTGACCCGCGCCCTGCCGCCGCGCCGGGGGCCTCGCAAGCCTCTGCTGACGGTGAGCGTTACCAGCGAGCGAGATCACCGCCTGCCAGTCGGGGTGATGGAGTGATGCGTGTCAAATTGTATCTCAAGTCAAGGGCTGCTCTAGCAAGGAGGTCGTAGGCTTTGGCCACAGTGGAAATGTACAGACTATAAAAACAATGTTGAAAAATTATAAATATGTTTTCAAGCGAAGTACTAGTATGATCTTATTTTAATACGAATTTATTAAAAATTTACCAATTTTGAAGACTTAATGTTTAAATGTATAATAGACATGAAATTCACAATAATTTTGAATTGATAAAAGATACTAATAAAAAGCTTAAAAATCCCCACATAATTATTTCTAGTTGTGTGTAATTATTGTTATTGTTATTATTATTATTATTATTATTATTATTAGTATTATTATTACTATTATTATTACCCAAATAAAATTTCATTAAGGACAAGGGCAATTAATACATTACTCCACCTTAAATATTTTCTAAAGCGGCCTTTCTTGTAAGAACTCCCAGTGTGCCTTGACGTGGTGTTAAGGCGGCTTCACACATGCGGCATTCGGCGAATCCCGAGCAACTGCTCATCGACTCCCGAGTAGTGTGGACGGTTTGCTTGCTATTCGCCGAGCGCCGAACATTCGGTATTCGCCCTACCCACCGCGTGTCAGCCTTTAGGACACATCAAAGCGAGCGAACATTGGCCGAACACATCAGCTGTTCGGGTTTGCGCAAGCAGTAACTCGCTGCTCGGCGAATGCCGAATGCGTGGAGCCGCCTTTGGATTCCATGACCTTCCCGCGGTAGGGTGATTTTCCCTATTGAATTTTTTAAACCAAATAACTCTCAAAATCCAAAATTTTGCAGCCTTTAAATGTGTAGCGTAAGTATATAAATAATGCGATGTTGACGAAGGAATAGAGGTTTTAATTTATAGTACTAGAGATTATTGTTACGAAGTCAACGGGTAGAAGGAGTTGGAGACGGAGAGGGGCGGATGTGGCGGAGGAGGCAGGGTTAGTGAGGGGAGCAGGGGAAACATGGAAAGGAGTACGTGGCGTTGGGGATGGCGTGTCGGCACGAGAGGGGGGCGGAGAAGATGAGATGCAGGATCGTGGGGTGTGGCGAGGACGGGGAGGGTCGGGGAGATAGGGTTAGTGAGGGAGGCAAATACGATCTGGGAAGTAGGTTGATGGCGTCAGAGGTGGCGGGATGGCGAGGTGGTGTGTAAAGGGAGGCGGATGATGGAATGGTAGAGCAGGCAGTTGACGAGATACTACAGGTGGCGGGGACGGGGTGGTAGGGGTTAGCAAAGACGGGATGAAGGTTGGCGTGGAGAGGGTGGTAGCGGTGGCAGGGGTAGCTTGAGAGGGAAGGCGAGGACACGATGATAGGGTGCCGGGGATGGGATGGTAGGTGTGAAGGG
>BOPP01000077.1:5541342-5568731 GCA_017312745.1 Gryllus bimaculatus | reverse complement strand
TTTCATTTTTTTAATTTTTCTCTTTTTTTGTCTCAGTTTGCTCGATATTCCAATTTTCCTATCTCTGTCCTTGATTATTCTACCTCTGCCCCTTCTCTTTTAATAAATCCCTATATTATTGCTCTTTTGATCAATCTTTCACCATATGTCATTTTTTAGTTCAAGCTATCCTTTCCCTCTCTACCTTTAAACTTGCACTTTGCCAGCACCTTCTTCTTTTGCTGCCCCACACTCTCCTGCATTATTACTCTACTACTGACCTTCATTGCTCTACAGCACTTACTGCTCCTGCCTTGCTCGACCTCCCTCCCGTCTAGCCATTGCGACCTTCTATTGCCAATTACTCCCTCAGAACAACCTCTCATCATCACCTCTCCATTGACCCAGCAGGACCCTTCGCCTTCTGCCTCCCACCCTCCCTCCGCGAGCGCTGGCTGTCGTCGCCTTCCCCTCCCGGCTCCCTCCCCTCCTTCCCCCTCCTCCCACCGTGCGCCGTCGGCAGCGTTGCGAGCTCTCCCTAATGTCTGCAGCCTCCTGTTCATTTAATCTGCGACATATTTCATCCCCTCCAGCTCTCCCTCCTTGCTCGCGGTTTTCCCCACTCCCCGCCCCTCCACCCCTCCCCAAGGGCCTCTTTCTGCTCCCCGGGCGCCCGCGCTCTCGAGAAGTAGGTGGCGGTGCGGGCCGCGCAGAAAACACGTCGAGCGAGAAGTGGCCGTAGAAGTAGACCACGGCGCGGCGTAGTTCGGAGTAGCCAGTGCCGGTGCTAAGCCCGGACGATCGCTCGGGGCCCCGTAAGTCAAGGCGCCCGATGATCGGAAAAAAATGGTAAAAAATTGGAAGAGAAATTAGAACTCAAGAAAATAGCTATTTTATATTAATTTAGTATATAGTTTAGTATTACTACTATAGTAATTTTATAAGTCACCGTACAGTATTTTCATAAAAAATTTAATTATTTTTTTAACTTTAAATTGTTGATTATATGTACTCATTACTTGTAAGGTAGGACTTATTTCAATATATGTATATTTCAGATAATAAGAGTGACATTTACGTTAATGAAATGTAAAAATGTGTGCAATCAAAGGACGATAACATTCAAGTCGGTTATTATGAAATGCATATATTATTTCATGTATTTAACAACAAGTGATTTTATTAAACACTAAGTAAACAATTTTTTAGAGTTTTAAACTCACGTGGAAATAGTATTATTTGATCACTAACTACTTTTACACAAAACTATTTAAAATATATTCCCTAAAACGTTTTTGAGCCTAACCGTTGTAACTTTTGTTATTTCTTGAAATAAAATAATTCATATAGTTCATTTGATACAACTTTCACATTTTCAATTGTTTTCGGAGGGTGGCGGGCTACGTTTTAGCTTGCCCTGGGCCCAAAATTGTCTAGCTCCGGCAGTGGTAATAACACGTAATGTACAAGAGACCATGTACTTTAGCAAAACGTATGGATTTTGAAATAGTTGCTGAATGAAAGCCATCGTTTTTCTACAGGGAGAACGGATTAGAGATTAAGGGGATATTTAATGTCTTTTAGTAGCGATATAAAAATATAGGATAATACAATAATAATTTGAGTCTCAGAAGGTCCTAATGTGGTGACTGACACTGGGGTGCTGTAAAAAGGGACGAGAGCGACGATCAGAGATTTGTTTTCTCACTCTTCCATCCTAATCTTTAAAGAAAATAAAGACTATCAATATTTCCAATATTACTTTCCAGGCTTTCATGATCGGCGACAAAACGATTTCATTAAATGATAATTTTTAAGTCTTTATCTACAGAAAGAAAATATATCATGGATATCATGGTTGTTTTATTGCTTCAAATGAAGGCATCATTACTGTCAAATCAATCATTACTCTCAAATGAACGTATCAGTCCCGCCATACATGGATAAATATGCAAATAATATTTTTCGAATTTAATATTATTCTTTACACCATCAAACATTATTGTTTTTTATAAATTTCTAATTTTGCCCCTTGCTATTACCTGTTCCTTGCGTTATTTTGACATCGACATCCGTCCATCATTATGAATTAGCCACGAGGAAATATTCTTCGTAGTCATTGTCGAGAAAAAAAATGAATAAAAGTTAGGTTGAAGGAGGTTGTCAGTGTACTACCAATGTATTGTCATCACTCTGTTCAAATAGTAAACTTCAATTTTATAAGACGTGAGCACTTAAAAAAAATCTAAATCAAAAATCCCCAGTTTTGGAATTAGGAACAGGGTACAAAAACAAGTTTACATGATAGGTATGTAATACATGCAATGCAAGTCTCAGCCGTACGTGAACATGATCTTCGTAATGGTGGCCAAGAACGCAAATGCAATTTTAGACGCTAGATACACACCTAGTTTGAATTCAGACGCCACCTGCATGATAATTCTAGCGTTCGGCTGCTCTGATATTGTTTTGTGAGTGATTTTGTCGATCACCCTCCTAAACAATTGAGCAAATGACTGCGCGTGATCGTCCCTTCCTCATATTTGCCTCCTTCTCTGCCTTTACAGAGATACACGCTTTCCACACATGTCGAGAGCTTCGAACGTGTCTCGGTTGGGGCCGTGCCCGTCTGACAGAAATATTGGAATGAGGGAACACCGTAAGCGGGCGTTTATGTCGGCGACGAATTTTACATTCCGAGGGGGGAGGTGCGCCTTCACTTCCCGGAATATAGCGTTCACTACAATAACGGGACTAAAATTGCACTCGACGGACCCGGAAACACAAAAATAAAAAAAAATAAATAGATGAAGCGAGTGTGCGAGCCGAAAGGAGAAAGGAGATGGGGAGACGAGAGTAGGGCGTTGTGGAGGGGGGTGCGACGGAGGCGCAGTCTGGCGGTGAGAGCTTCTGGGTGGCGCTCAGCGCTTCTTGCCCCGAGGCGCCGCGTCGCGACTGGCGGGGGATTCCCCGGAACTGTGCCGAGGATGGGAGCCGTACAGTGGGTCCAATTGTACTGTTTCGAAACTAGCTTTCAAATTACAAAAACACTTTAAAAATGAATAACAAGCAATGGACATTTAGAAGAAAGATAGCAAAACCTTTTTAACCCTATTAATATATTTTTCATTAAATTTTTTTTTCTGAATACGTGAAACGATTAAATTCATGGTGAAATATTGAGTATACGGAATGCACAGAAATATTTACTTTCCTATAAACAATGAAGGTCCAGCAAATTTAATTTCTTTTGTTATATTCCCTTTACTGCAGCTTAAATAAAATTCCAAAACCTATTATCATTCCAAAAGTTTCAAATACCTGCACAAAAACAAGAAATTTTGAAACCTGTAAACTGAGAGAGGTGGCTCTGAGCATCAACTGATGTCGCAGCAGTCCATCTGCCCGACAGGTCCTAGGTTCTAGTCCTGACGGTGAAGTGATTTCGACACGAGCTTGTCAGCTAGGTCGAATTCAGACGCTGTCTGATGGAGAATTCTAGCGGCCGACTGATGTGAAAAGTAGTTTTCCCTTTTTTCTCCAATCAACACCAGGCGAATGCCGGAGCAGTACCGTAACACACGAGTCACAGACCGCGATCTTACAGTCCTCTTCCTTGTCCTATCGTCACTCCTTACACATACTTACAGTATCACGCACTACACTACCACACATGCCGGGAGACCGGTCGGGAAATGGTAGCTTTTCCCGTATCGGGCGATGTCTCGCTGGTGGGAGATACCTGGTTAGGGAGAACCCCGCTATCCGACGGTAAGTCGGCGCAGGGTTTCGCCATACTGCGGGAGGAGGACCACCGCCACCTCCCGAACAAAAACACGCACTACACTTATGAGAATAATGACCCTGGTAGTTGACGTGCCCGGAATCACTAACAATCAATAATTCGATCCTATAACTTTTAAAGGGTTAATTTAACAACAAAAGCTTATAGAATCTCTCTGGTAAATTATTGTATCCATTTTAATGTTGTACAGAGAATACGTTGTGGTAGTTATGGAGAAATATGCAAAAAATGTAGAAAAAAACTTAAAATGGCTTCCTCTAATTCCGCCTCCAACACATACGCACTGCAGGTAGGTACCAAGAGACCGTCACCCCAAGTTTCAAAATCCCGGAATATTATCACTCAGTTGTTTAATTTGACTGGGCTAATACGTCACTTTGAAAATAAGCTTTTTGAGACGGCTGAATTGTTGCAAAACATCAGTGTTTCCGATATTTTACTTTTCCTCCTTATATTATAGGGTAAAGAGTAGACAGAATAATTGTTGGAATCACCTCAACAATACAATCTCACATTTTCGGACGTAAAATACGCGTTTAATGTTCGTTTGAGCTCCAGCTTTGCACACATGTATGGTTAAAGTTTATTAGTGCTGTTTCAAAGATGGCTTAAATTTTCGCAAGTGATGAGGAGGTAGATGCAATTTTGTACCCGAGAATCCGGATGTCTGGATGGATGGAAGAACGTGTCACGCATAACTTTGTCAGATTTGAAGCTTTTCAACTAAAACTTGGTAATTACGTGAGGAGCTAGATCTATTTGTGCCCGTTCGGAGATCTTTAAGGTATTATACATTTTTAGATTACTTTACACGAAGCCACTGTGATATATTACAATTTTGGGAAATGGTGCATTTATGAGTTTGATATAGTTTCAATTTTCATTAACTTATCTGAAATTTTTAAAACTACAAAAGTCCAAATTCATTTTCGAATCGAACCTTCTCCTCCAGTCAAGCCTCTTAAAGCCAAATATGTCTTTCTCGATGCTTTCTCCTACCAACTATGGGACACCCCATAACTTCTAAACGGTTCACGATATCGAAGTGCAGTTTTCACACAACAATACGGCATCATGGATCAAGTAATATGCTGTAGAGATATTGCTCGTAATATTTTTTGTTTTCGAGTAATTTAATCATCTTTGATTTTTTAAATAGAACTATACTTATTTTTATTATCAGTAATAGGTAGATCGTAATAAGATGAATCCAATGAGTACCATTGAACCATATGTTAGTATTTTGATAGTAATTTGAGTATGAAATTACACTTTGAGACACGTGATTTTAAATTAAAGGTAAGTGTTCCCGTAACAGCCTCAGCGCCGTGAAAACAACCTTCCTCGAACGCAACACTTGCCAGGGTTGCTACTGGAAATATTGCCGGTTTAATTTAAACCCGGCAGACGTTGTCCTGCCCTCCATCTCTCTCATTCTCCGTCCTCTCCCTTTCTTTCTCACTGTCATTCTCTCTTTCTGTCTCTGTTTCTCTTTCTTTCTCTCTCTCTCTCTCTCTCTCTCT
Source organism: Gryllus bimaculatus (assembly GCA_017312745.1). Lineage (NCBI taxonomy): Eukaryota > Metazoa > Arthropoda > Insecta > Orthoptera > Gryllidae > Gryllus > Gryllus bimaculatus. The sequence continues at coordinate 5,563,424 of BOPP01000077.1, read as the reverse complement.
CTCTCTCTCACACACACACACACACACACACAGACACACACACATATGCGCGCCGCTGTCGTGACTTTCTCGGCCTCGCCCTGCGTCACACAGCAACGCAACAATGAAGCTCAGGTGGAGCTCTATTTGAATAGAAATTGAATTAATATGAAGCGCAATGTTATGGGGGTGGCTCCGTAGTTTGTGTCACCTATATAGTTAAGAAATAACAGTAAGAGGAGAAAACCTTTCGGTAAGCCGCACATTCCCACTTGTTTTAGCTTTTTAATTCCTCAAACCGCGCCTTTTGTCCATTTAGTTCACTGTGCGCCACACGCTCGGTAAGTCGAGGGAGGGGGCGGGGGCGGGGTCGCAGTGGAAGGGGACAGAACGAGGGCGCAGTCAGCGCATTATCGCCTTCCGTTTATGACTGCGCCCCCTCCCCTCCCCCTCCCCCCGCCCTCGCGCGCAATGCCTCAACGCCGCGCGTGTTGCGAAGGAGGAATATAACTTCCACGCGCCGCGATGGAATTCCGGCGAGCTGCCATCTTGTTTCAGCACATTGCAAGGGGCGCTACGCGAATTCTCTTGGTGTGTGCTTCACGGAGAGACCACTTACGCGCTCAATGGGATTGTTATAAAAATAAGGTTAAAGCTGACTTGTGGGCTGAAATTATACAGAATGATAATTAAGTTAGTTAAACCATGAACTTCTAGGAAAAATACATCATGCATTTTTCTTAAAAAAGTGTGTTTCAGGATTACTTTGAACGTGATAATTCCGAATATGAATTAACACATGATTTTCTTCAATCTTGCAAGGAATCTCGATTATTATATTAATCAAATCACGTGTATTAAAATAAGTTTAGTAAGTTAGATGTTTTAGTGGGTATCATAAAACGTTACTAGATAAATCTTGCGAAAGGAATGTTAAGGTCAGCACGGCGGTATGGATTGTACTGTAGCTCACGGTACATTATGCGTAGCTCTGATCTGAGGGATTTTGGCCACTATCCTGTGTGAAGAGTTCAGCCCGGCTCCTCTTTTTCCTCATCACAGTGGGAATTCGCGGCTTATGCAAACGTTTCTCCTCTTAATGTTATAATTTAAAAATTTCTTACTATTTCTTACAAATACTATTTCTTACTCTACTATTTCTTAAAAAATGTGCGAGCTTTCATTTCAAGATCTAAAGTTGAGGAATATTTTGCACCGAGAAATAAATTTTTCGAAATACGATGTCTAGAGAATCGTCGAAGAAAAGAAAGAACGAATTATGTACGCAAAGGTTTTAAAAACGGTATTTGTTGTTGGGGTGCACCTTCGTTTATTTATTACATTTATGTTTGAGACAGATATACTAGTTCACTTTTTTTTGACCTGATGAGCTGCCACTGAGTTACATTTGAGTTAAACATTTTTATCCTGATCTATTTCGAAATAGTATTCTACTCTCTACCGCGCTTAGAATGTTTCAGCTGTGAGCACGCCAATTACATCTTAATCATTCTACCTGTTTGGCACATTATCATTTCAGTGGGCATTAACACACACAAAAAAGTATATCTCACTTTCATCATTCCAAAAATTTGTTGCCATGTGACTACTTTTTTTACGAAGTTGAACACTGCTTACCAATGGAGAGGAATCAAAGATGGAAGCCATTTTGTTCAATTTCTCGCGCCTACTTCCTAAGAAGAGAAATGCTCCGGAACACGGCGAATGTTTGTCAGAAAATGTATCATTTCCAGGCCCTGGATAAATGTTGTTTCTATACATAGTAAATTACTTCCTCTAATTCGTGGCGTAGCCAGAATCTGCGGGAATGTTTTGCGGGTCCTTCATACCGAAAAATCGATTGTCAGCAAAGTTGCACATTGTGACACTTTTGTCTCGACCTATAAAGGTTAAACTAGTTTTTGTTTTTTCAAAAATTACACATATGCAATTTTTTGAAAGAACTATCGCCGTTAATATGCACATACCTAACAATTTGTAAACACTATTGTATTTGTGAGTTAATATGCTTCAAATGAAGTTGTTCAAAAACTCAAAACTTTACTGTGAATAAGTGCTTCAAATTTAGAATTAACTGTAGCGCTTAGGAGCCATTTTCGTAAAAACGGCTCCAAAGTTTTCAAGAAAAATTTCCATTTAGGACGAGGTTTTACTGTTCTTTAATATTCTTGAAATAATATTTTCTTTCTATTATTAGGAAATCGAGATATTAAGAGAATTTCAAAAAAATCTACAAAGGGCGGCGATAGATGGAAGCGGGCAAGAGTATGTGGCAAGTTCCAATGATTAGCAGAGACCATAGGAAATAGATCAAATTAGTAATATTTTACCTCTATGAAACAAGAATAATCATGATATAATTGAAATAATCATAATGAAAATACATGTTTTCTAGACAAGGCAAGGCGAAACGTAGTACACATTGTGTAACACATTCGACATTACATTTTTATAATATTTTGGTACTAACGTTCTCTAAAGGTTTCTTGATAAATTTCAATAATTATTTCCCAAAAAGAGCTTTTTAAACAAACGTTTCAGAACAAGTTAAAGTTTAACTTTTCTCTCTCTGCGCAATGAACTACTCATTTGAATAAAATGTGATTGACGAAATATTTCTGTAATATGTTAACATTTGAAGATAAAATTTTTATGAAGAATCTTCTTCCAAAACAGTTATTCAAGTCGTTATGATTGTTATACACTAAAAGGTGAAACCAATTGAAAGAAGAAGAAATATTGCAATTCGGACGTTGTGAATACCTTGATATGCGTTTCACAATGCAGAGCTAACATTTCCACATTCTACCTGTGAACATCGCAGTTCGTATGTCGATAACTGCAAATGGAATATGTATGGATGAAACGTGATCGCTGCAGGCAGTAGGATCTAATTGCTCATTCAGGTAATCAACCAGGGTCTGAGTGGCAACCTAGTTTGCACATATCCTCCACAACATGCAGTCGACGGAAAGGTAACTCCAGTGTCCTGTTTAGTGCATTATTCTTTTGGCAAGTTTTAACAGCAGACTTTCCTACTTTATCTTGACAACTAGGACACCTTGAACTCCAAATTACGTGGTGGTTATTTAATACATTTATTTTTAAATTACAAGCAATATTACTTCTTCATTATTAATCTCAACATAAAACACATTATCATTAGGCCGATATAAACGAAATATACCAAGTCTGTTATTGTAATATCAACCTAATATTTTTGCGTAATACCACTTTAGTGCAAGCAAAATTCATAAAATAAGATTATTAATAGGGGCAATCAGACGCTATCTTTAAATGTAACTGAATCATTTCCATTGTTCTAACGGATGGTGGGCTGTAAAATGATTAACGAACGCTGACTATTAAGAATAAGTTTTCGTTCCTCTGCATGCATCCATTCGGTACAACAGTAGAGTATTTCGAAAATACTATACCACACACAAAATACTAAAACGGTTCCAGAAATTGTATCACCAAAACAACTTTAACAGACGTATAATCACATATTCTTGCGCGCCGGTTACATCAAGGTTTTAACTATCATTTCCTTCGTTTTGAAGAATTTACGCAGAAAATGTTAATCATGCTAACGTTTAGTAACAGCTAGAATAAAAATATTTTAGCTGAAAACTATTTCTGTAGCTTCATTCCCTAAATATCAAGGCAACATGTCTCTCTACAACCAAAAATAGCAGAAACATCCCCTGCGAAAAAACGCCGCGTGTTTTTAACAGCGTTCAAAGGGTCCCGGCTCACGACCTCCCCTCCAGCGTCATACTCGCCCTGCGCGCGTAATTTGCAAAAGCACCTCCGATTAGTCCGGAGATTGGACAGCCACGCGCCACACGGCTTCCGCGCCGCAACCCCTGCCCAGGCTACCACGTCCCCACTCCAGCCCCGGCCCCAGTCCGAGCCCCCGTCCCCGGCCCATCCCCCGCCCCAGTCCCCGCCCCAATCCCTTCCGCAGCCCCACGCCCCCACCCCCTCCCCAGTCCCTTCCCTGTCCCCGCACCCAATCCCAGCCCCCGCCCCCGTTCTCGTCCCCGCCTCAGGCCCCGCCCCAGTCCGTGGGCCCCAGCCGCGCCCAGTCCCCGCCCAGTCCCCGCCCCATCCCCGCCCCAGTCCAGCCCCAGTCCCGCCCCAGGCCCCGCCCAGTCCCCGCCCCAGTCCCCGCACCCATCCCCCGCCCCAGTCCCCGCCCCAGTCCCCGCCCCAGTCCCCCGCCCCAGTCCCCGCCCCACGTCCCCGCCCCAAGTCCCCCCCCAGTCCCCGCCCAGTCGCCCCGGCCCCATGTCCCCCCCCAGTCCCCGCCCCCAAGTTCCCCGCCCCAGTCCCCGCCCCAGTCCCCGCCCCCATTCCCGCCCCCAATTCCCCGCTCCCAATTCCGCCCCCCATCCCCGCCTCCAGTCCCCGGCCCCCAAGTCCCCGCCCCCAGTCCCGTCTCCAGTCCCAGCCCCCAGTCCCCGCCCCAGTATGCGCCGTTTCTCCACGTCGACGCTGCCTCTTGCGTCGCTTGCACCACGGACGTCGTCACTCCGTCCCCGCCTCTTCCGACCCCGTCCTTTGCAGCATCGTTGTAGGGGATTGTATGTTTTGAAGAAACGAAAATTTGATTTGATTTGGTTGATGTAGTGTATGTATTTTCCGGGGGAGGTGATGGCGATCTTCCCACTCTCGAAATACCGTCGGCTAACGGGGTTTCTCTCAATCTGGTATCTCCCACCACCGGGGCACTGCCCCAGCCGGGACAATCTCTAAGCTTCTGGATTGTCTCGATACTCTCAATCGCCAGTCCTACTCCCTCTTGCCCCCACACATCCTCTACCTCTACCACTTTCACCACACATCCTCTACCTCTCGCCTCCATTCTACCACTTTTGTTGCTTTTGCTACTTACGCCAATTCCCGACACCTAACACATATAATTCCTCCCTTCCATAATATAATTCATAGTATATATAATCATATAATTCATTTCTTAACAACGATCTGCAGGAGAATTCTAGCGACCGTCTGAGCTCATGAATAGTTTTCCGTGGTTTCTCCGATCAACACCAGGCGAATGCTGCAGCAGAACCCTAACAAACGAGCCAAGCACAACGCGCTCTCTCTTCCTCCAACTATCCTCACAGCTTACGTGCACACACTTATATCACCTACACCACAACACACGCCCACCCAGTCGGGATCTTAGAACTTGTTCCGTGGGGCGGTGCCCCGCTGCTGGGAGATGGTGGAAAATGCCCGCAAACCGACAGGTAGGTTGGAGTCGGATCACATCACTCAGCGGGGGAAGATCGCTGCCACTCCTGAGAGAAAACACGCACCACACTTACGGGACTAATGGCATTTGCAGTTGTCGCGCCCGGAATCACTATTCAATCGACTCACCTACGCTCCAATTACTTCTCCTACTCCTTTCGTCGTGTTCGTTGTCATTCTCTTCTCCATCCTACCGCAAGCCCCTCCGCCCCCCCCCCGCGCTCTCGTGCCCCAGTGCTTGCGCCGGCCGCCGCGCTCCACAGTGGGATTTTATGGTTTGAATTCGCGGAAGCCTGCAGCGCCAGCCGGCGCGCCAGCCGCGCGCGCGCCTCCCCGCAGCGCCGCCCCCGCTGCCTGGCGCCGCTCCACCGGCTTTGACACCGACGGCCAAATAGGATTAGGATTAGGATTACACCGCGGCGACTCTTTGTCGAGAGGGGGGGTCGCACTCTCTATGTGGCCAGTTCGCTGCGCACTCTATAATCTTCCTGAGCGGCTAGGACCTGGGAGCGATGTGATTATTTCTCTATGCTTGAACAAGCGGGAAAGAGAGATGTTGGAATTACTCGTGGGTACTGGGAAAGTGAGGTTTTGAGGCGCTGGGGAATTCTAGCAACTACGAATTTGCGATTTCAGAGCGGATCGCAATAGGTTTTCTCGGTAAATACTACATTTATATTCTTGATCATATTGTATTATTACGTTTTCTGCTAACTTCAGTTTTGTGTGACAGCAACCTATGAAGTTAAACGTATTAAATGCCTTCTCTTAGGATATATTTCACATTCAATGAATATTTTGTTTTATAATACCATTAAATCTTATGCATATTCGTATTTACAGACTTTTTGACATATTCTGCATCGCACGAATTTTTGAAAGTTTACTTAAGTTTGGAGAATATTATAATTTACCTGTCCCTAATTGTAAACACACACCAAGCGCATTGGCTTCAGTCGACTGTTCTTTAAAAGTAGGTCAAATTAAGTAGTAAGTAAGTATATTCAATCACAATTTCAATTTTCTGTTGACGAACAAAAACCAAGGATCTTGTATATCAATAATTTAATGTTAATTCGCCGACTATTTATCCGAAACATATATGACAACTTTTGGAGTGAAAATAAGACTTCCCTTATTGAAAGTGCAATACCCCGTGTTCACGCACTTATTAAACTCATACCAATTTCTGAATTAGGAGAAATAACATTATATTAATGTACGGTAATATAGTTATCTTGATGAAATATACGTACAGTCCTTTCCACCATGCTATCATATGATGTGAGAACCTTCCCAAGATGGTAGTACGAGGAAAAAACTAATAAAATACTTAAAATGGTTAGTCTTGAATATATTTCCTTCTTTCAGATTTCAAAGACGAAAATATAGGCGTTTTTATATTTCTCGCATTTATGGCGAGCGGGATGAGAGAATTCTCCAGTAAATTATCTGCTCTGCTTTAGGGGCACTTGAAATAACCGCATTTTACGACGTGGCATAAGAATGCGCAGTAATCTCTCTGTAGTGCCGTGTTACCGTAAGTCAGCCCAGGATTCCCCGTATCCATAAAACATAACCGTCGCGAGAAGTAAGTAGGGCGCCACTATTTTTAAATTAAACCTCCTTCCGCGCGTCCGAGGTTCAGTTTTTGTAGCATAGGGCATTTGCGCTTTTCCAGCAGAGAATCGTACCCCCTTCCCGTTTTAAGATTTCAAACTCCGTTGTAAATGAGCATTAACATATTTCATTAAAATAATCTTATTTTAAAACTGTATAACTGAGGTTCCATGTATTTACAACAAAATAATGTTTCTATCCAAATAATTAATTTGTTTTATACGCATTTAGAGATCCGGTTGTTGGAAGAGCCGCAGCCATGTTGCCAAAATCCGTGTTGCTCCGAGTAAGCAGAGCTGTGAGTCCGGAAGCTACGCGTTTTGGTTTTACGAAAACGAACGTTCACCTCAACGTTCATTGTTGTTTAGAGTTACATTTTCAAAATTTTGTCATTAACTTTATCGTTTAAAGTAGGTGTGACAGTGAACAGTGACATAGCTGCTACCATAAAAGACCGAACTATCAACTTTACCGCGGGCGCACTATTGTTCTTAATACTCGAGTTCTAGCGCGGGCTACTGGAGTAGCCCATCTATTTTATTGCAAGTTTCTTTTTTTTAAAATTCTGTTGCCCTTTTTTCACAAAACGGCTATTAAGCCTTATTTTAGGCATTGGGTGTGTACACATATTTGAAGTAATCATCTTGTTTTATTTTGTCTTGTCTCGTAAAGTCGCAGTCCGTCATTGCCTTTTATCCCTTCGGTCAGGGTCTCGGCGCCATTAGTTACCGGGGTATCCAGATGGTCATTCATCCAGAAATCCGTGGTGTCTCGAGTTACTTAACTTCCATTACTTCACGGAGTGTAGTTAAGCAATTCGGCTAACAATGTCATATAGTTTTAAATTCGGTTGGGTTACAATTGATACAATAATCGAAATATCAATGGAGAAACACAACATTGTGTGTGTTAATAGATATCGCTTATTCCCATTTTCCATCCGGGAGACAAAACGCTAGATTTAAAACCACACTAAGTTTAATGACTTCCATATAAGATTCAAATAAACATACGTAGATAAGTTTCAGAAAGTTTTTACCTAATTTATAATGGTACAATAAACGTAGATTTAAATACCACACATTAAAGTTTAATGAATCATACATAATATTCAAATAAACATTTGTTTCATAAAGTTTTTACCAAACTCATAATAGTTAAAATGTATAATTTTAGCTTGGTCTTCATATAGTGCCGTCCCGAGTAATTGCGTTACAAAAAGCAACGCCAATTCTGCTGGATTAATACCCCAAGAAGCCCGCGAATGACAGTTTCCTCTACGTGAACGGTGAATGTGAGTTGATTTCACGGTTGCACCTCTCACCAACTCACAAGTGCTTGTTGACTGAAGCAAATTGCCATACTTTGCGTTTTTTTACTTGACTAAACCACCTACAGATTTTGTTCCCACCCAAATGAAGATACATTCCATTTACTACAAAAATGACACCACTTTCACATTAGAGATTCCAAAGAAATACTGGAATGATGAGTAGTTACTAACAGAAGAAGGAGGTCATATTCGCAACGTGATACCTTTTCCAGAAAACGAAATGGACTTAACTAGACGTTAAAGAAGAAAACATACCTGTTAATGAAGATATCAAAACCGAATGACGTCTTTTCAAATCAGAATTATATCAAACCTGTAATGATCGTCCGTGAAGATAAGAAAATGTATCCTTTTAATTTATTTCACGATGCATTCAGACCATGATGCCAGACATGTCAAACACGACATTTGTGAGGCGTGACGTTAATGTGCGTTGGAATGGAAGAGGGTTATGTTGTGTGAAGGGGCAAGGGTATATTTGAAGCTGACAAAGAATTTTAAGCTGACAAAGAGTTTTAACGCGGTAAGCGATCCCATTCACAATACAAAATTATAATCATATCTGTAAAATTGGTTGTTAGGTAATTGTAAATTGGATGTAATAGCCCTGAAAAAGACTTAACTAAAGAAGAAAAGTAGTAGGGAATTTAAAAAAAATGAGTTCATTGTCTCGTAAACTCAATAGACTTCAAAGTATTAAATCTATCATAATTAGATTTGTTCAGTTCATAAAACACTTATATAAGTTTTGTGAAAAAGTTATTTACTTTCATGCAAAGTAATTTAATTCACTATGTATCACAATTGTGCATGAGAACCCCCCCCCTCTCTCTCTCTCTCTCTCTCTCTCTCTCTCTCTCTCTCTATATATATATATATATATATATATATATATATATATATATGTATAACAATCAGTTCAATACTCACATACACCAGGAATTTTCGTTTTACTAGATTGTACAAAAAACGTTGAGTACAAGAATTTTCGAAGTCCCGAGGGCAACAGCACTGCAGCGCGGGGCTGCTCACCTCTGTCGGATGCTGCGGAATCTTCTCCGTCGGCAGCGCTGCAAGTGGAGTCCCTTCTTCTCCTCGGCGCCATATTAGGCCTAAATCGAGGTTTGTGTAACGGCGTGCGCGAGGAAAAAAATTACAACTCCCTGCGGCGGACAAAAGAAGGGCGCGCGGCCGACTGCGGAGACGCAAACGAGCGCCTTCTCGGGCTTCGCGGGGCGGCGCGGCGCGGCTCGCTGCTCGCTTGTTACCCGCGCGCGGCGCCGAGCGCGCCGCCCCGCGGCAGCCCCGCGAGCCTCTGCAAAGAGAGCGCGCGCAGCCCCGCCAGATCTAATTACGCGGCCTCGAGGAGGTCCGCGACGTGCGGCCTTTAAAACCCCTCGCGCGCCCCGCCCCCCTCCCGCCCACGCGGGCCTTTCCGCCCCTCTGCCCTTGTCACCCCGCTGCCGTTACTGTCCCTGCTGCCTTCGCCAACCTTGCCGCCCTCTCCGCCTACGACGCCCTTGCCGTCCCCGCCGCCTCCGCTGTCCTTGCCACCCCGTTACTATCCCTGCTGCCTCCGCCAGCCCTATGGCCTTCGTCGACTACGCCGGCCTTGCCACCCCGCTACCACTACTGTCTCTGCTGGATTCGCCACCCCGTCGCCCTTGCCGCCTATGCAGCCATTTCCACTCCTCTGCCCTTGCCACCACGCTGCCCTTACTATCCCTGCTGCCTTCGCAACCCCTGTCGCCCTCGCCACCCTCGCCGCCCTTAACGCCCTTACTGCCCTTGTCGCTCCCGCTGCCGTCGCATCACTGTCCTCTCCCTTCATGTTGTCCTCATCGCCGTCGCAACAGAATTCACCAACTCCGTTTCGTTCCAACTCTCGATGATTTCGCCACCTTCGTTGTTCATTCCATCTACTCCACCCTTCCCACCCCCGCGGTCCCCGCCAGCCTCGCTGCCTTCTTCGGCTTGAATGCCCAACTATCCACACCACTCAGCCCCACTCGCCACCCCGACAGACATCGCCAGCTCCGTTGGCCTTGCCACTCCTGCTGCCCTTCCCAAACTCGCTGCCCTCACCAACCCAGCTGCCGTCGGTGACATGGAAGCCCCACTGCCACTGCCCTCACCACTCTCGCTGCCTTCGCCCCTACCGTTACTCACCACACGCCGTCCTCGTCACCTCCAGCAGACTTCGCTACCCCCGCTGCCGTGGCCTTCCCGCCGATCGGTCACCTTCGCACTCACGCCGCCCTCGGTCTCCCACCACGCCCTGAGCTGCCGGCACCCCCGCCGCCTCCACCCGCTTCCACCCACTTTGAATTCCACTCACGTGCCTTTACAGACTCCATTGCCTAATCGCTGCGCAAAACCGTCTCCGACGCTCTCGTACACATCATTACTATCATCTTCCACTTTAGCTTTCATCATCAACCTCCCGGCACCACGTCTTCCCACCCACCCATTCCCCCCACCATTCCCCCCCCCCGTTACATCGTCTGCGCCACCACCACTGTCTTCACTACCACTATCATCGTCACCGCCGGCCCCCCTTGGCTTTCCCCAACATCTAAGCTTTACTCATCACGCCGCCACCTCCATTTCCTCAATCTCATCCACCCACGATGCACCTGCCGTCCCCACCATTCACAGCGCCTCCGCCGCCGCGGTAGTCACTGCCGCAATAATCCTTCCTGCCGACGCCCTCTCTTTGCTGTCCCCCTCACCTCCGACGTCCTCGCAACCCCAATCCCGACACCCGTACCCCATTCATTGATCCCCACGCCGCACATCACCCCCACTGCCCTCTTCACCACCCCGACCATCGTCCCCGCCGCAACTCCCAACTGTTACAACTGGCGTCACAGCCGCCCGCCGCTGCCCTTCGCCCACCCCTGCGTCCCCGCTGCGCTCAGTGCCCTGCCACGCCCACTGCCCCGACGGGCTCGCAGGCGAACTGCCCTCCTCGCCCTCCACCCACGCCCGTTCGCCCACCGCTCACGTCCACACCGGGGAATCGCCCCCGTGCACTTCTCCCGCCCCTGCGTTGCCACCCCAGCTGTCTGGGCCGCTTCAGCCACCCACGTGCTCTGCTGTGTGCACGGGGGCGTCCAGAAAAGGATGCATATTGGGGAGACTTGCCCCAGGCCCCGACGTATTTGGAGCCCCCAAGTTTTATCATACAAACGAAATAAGAAATATATTTATCTCAAATCCAAATTGAACGGTATCAGTTATTTCTAATGGATTGATAAATTAATTATGTTTATGAATTGGAGGAGGAGGAAATAATTGGACGAACATCCCCTTGGATGAACAGCCCCGGGTTTTCTCTGGGCGCCTCTGTGTGTCCACCATCAAGCCACTGTCCTCTCTCCGCACTGCTTCGCGAAGTTTTGTCGCTGTCGCTGCGGTGTTCCGGCTCCTGATGTTCCTTCAACGGTGCTCTCTAACAATTGCTATTTCTTCCCTTTAACCGCGACTGTTTATAACCGTTGACACTGGTTCCCTATGCTGGCTCTCTTTACCACTAGCGGTTTTATACACCACCTTGGCACTGCTGTTCCTTTTAACAATGGCAGCTCAACCTTGCATTTTACAAACGCTTCACTTTTCCCCTGCTATTCGCTAATTCGTTGTTCCTACATCTACTCACTCAGCTTCCGTTTCATTTTTCTTTGTTTGGCACACTCTCCTAATTTACCATGCCTTCTGTTGTTCTTGATTTATTTTCCCGTTGCATTGTCTCTTCCTTTATTTTCAGCAAGGAAGTTGCTGCTTTCAATTCCCTTCCTTATTGATTATATACCTCCCCACATTAGACTTCCCACACACAACTTTACCTAAGTCTTTGTTCTTCTTTCACTTTGATATCTCCGTTTTTCCCTCTCCTTGTAAACTAGAATTTACATATTTTAATGCGTTGTTTTACACCTCTATTAAATCACTTCTCTCGTTATTATACACTTTTCATTTTAATATATCATTTTATCTATTTAATCAACCACGCCTCTCACTACACCTTCCCACCTCCACCACAACCACTAACGCCATCAATAACACCACCATCATCACCTTCGCCAACGTGAACCATCACCAACCATATTGCTACCCATCACATCTCGCATCTTTCGTTACCCACTCTCCATTGACATGCCTTTAGTAAGTTAGTAAACTTGAGAACTTGTATCATAGTCAATCACCTATGTTTACGTCTTGTAGCAAGTCTTGTTACAACGAGTAAGCTCAACAAAACTGAATTTCCTTCATCCAAGAGGCATTTAAATTGTTAATCTTAGGTGCATGCCATATTATTTTATTGAACCTCTTCTGGTTGAAACATATTTTATCACTGTCCTTTACGCTTTTATTAAATCTCTGAATAAACGGGTTTAATTTACTCGTCAAAGATCAAACTTGAAAGACGGAAAATTAGAAAAGCTGAAAACTGCCCCAAAATATATAAATCTTGCAACAATTCAACTCTATAAAATAAAAATATACATAATAAATTTACTGGATTTATATTCCAAAATTGTGTGAAATGTTCTCACATAAATGTAGCACGCCGACGAAATATTATTGTGAGATCTAAGACTTTTTTGTAATGTTTAAACAATATGAGTTTTAATGTGAACTAAACATTTTCAGTACTAAATATAAATTCAGTATATTTGGTATCTCTCACCGAAAATGAATTAGAAACGAATTATTTTATTTGCAATTGTAATAAATGTATAACTATAGGATACACAAGAGACATGAGTGAAGTGTATTTATTGTTGGTTTAGTTTTCTTTCGTGTAATGAAGTGACACACTTTTTAATATTTTGTTATGCTATTTACGAAAGTTAGAGAGATATATTCGCATATTGTACAATTTCACGGAAGTAATAGTGGGAGTTACACCCGTGCAAGACAGGTTTTAGGTATGTCACTTCCCAAATCTGCCTTAGAACGTTAATGAAACAGACAGTTCGCGAGCGAACGAGACGCGACGGCCCGCCCGCGTCCAGTGCACACTTGCGCGCTCCCGCGGCTGTACCGCGCGCTAGTTACGTAAAATAAGGCGGCGGCGAACTGCAGAAGGCCGTGGAATTCAGAGCACGGCACAGTTGCTCACACGAATCAGGAAGCGACGGGTAAACACAAATTGAAAGGGAAAGAGAGCGGCACGCACTCGAGCGAACGGACGGAGGCAAATGAGATTAAAGAGAACGCTGCGAGGCGGGGAGGAGGCAGACGAAAAGCGGGGGAGGGGTAGGGGGGAATGGGAGTGGGAGAAGTGTGGTCGTGAGACGCCCGGAGTAATGCAGGGTGATGCGGGGCGGGGAGAAAGCGGAGTTCGTACGAGTGATGTTGCGAGACGAGGTCGCAGGGTGGTGTCGTTATAGATTCTTTGCTCGTTGCGGGAGCAGAGAGCGTTCACAGATGTGACAATTGAGCTTTCATTTGCTCGTACGCGCGCTAATTTTCTGTTGCTTTTACTGGAGGGGCAGCGAAATGCGATTGTGGTCTTTTGTGAATGAATGATGAGGCTATTATTACGTCATATTTATACTGAGTTTGTTCTGCACTTCAGTATGTTAACTAGAGGCAAAAATAACTTTTCCTGGAAAACAAATGGGTTTTTACGTACAAGCATATTAATTTGTCTAATGAACATTCACCGTACGTTCTGAAAATCTGCCATTAAAATAGTAATCTGCATACTATGATGCATACATATGAACTGCAATTTCAAACCAGCGAGTTTTCATTGAGAATTAATTAGTCAGAATAAACTTTCACATATTTTTATAAATTTATTAGAACTTTTGTTAGTTTTGATATGTAATATCTTCAAATAAATTAACTCGATAATTGTAAATTGCAATAAATTCAATTAAAAGTAGCCCTTCTAGTGATTTTCCAGTCTCTTTCCATTTAATTTTAGAAATAATTTTAGTTGTCATGAGTGGAGTTTACAAAGTGTTCGTGCGCGCCCGAGTGTTTGTTAAGTGTTGGACAGCAATATTTTAGGGGCCGAGTACTGAATGGAGGAAATGAGTAATGCGCTAGGATGTTTGAAAGGCAAGAGAAGCAATATGGGTGTACAACTCTTAGTCCGTCATGCCTGGACTTACAAAGAGAAATGATGTGTTAAACTTTAAAATTCCATGGATATTGACGTAGTATTTTTCTCGAAGGAAGAAATTTATAAAGACAACGTTTGTTATGTCAAAATATGAAAATGACTTTCTGTAATACCAATTCCTTAACTCTCTAATGATGACAAAGAAATATCATATAGAACTACTATCAACTGGTTTACGGCGCACAAAGAACCGTCATTGTTACGAATGTATTTACAATTACAAAGTTCTTATTGTGTTTTATAATATTTAACAAGACTATGTATTTATAATTTTTAAAAATTTTTTAAGTATTAACCGGTTACCGAGTAATATTTTTGGAGTCGTGCAAGTTGAAAATACGATTAAATACTGCGCTTCATTTAAGTGGAATAGTGCAAATGCAAGAGATCGCGTTGGCGCAGGGATTCGCGTGGTGTGGAGTGAATCAGTGAATCGGCGCGAAGCGAACCGGTACTTGTGAGGGTCGGCAGCGCGTTGATTTGGAGTCTTTGTTCGCCGTGCAAACAGATGGCACTCCCAGATGGGACTGCATTCTCCGGATTTTGTTTTCACGCTACTTCTCTTTTGTACGTAACCGCGCGTTTGTTTAAAGCAATTATGGATTTATTTGGGAAGCAATTGAGCTAATTAATTGGCTTCTTTACGGGTTTTGCATTTGATATGCTGAGAGTTTTGAACTTGGTCTAAATTATAGCAATTGACTTTAGATAATTCACTATTTTTTTCGTTAATGTTTTGAGTTATGCATTTCATGGTTTTTCGTCTCAATTTCATTATACATTGCTCTGAGAAGTACTAAAATATTTTTTTTCATTAACTGGTACGTATATTAAATGCTCTTAAGACTTTCAAAACTTTTAATAGCTTTAAATGTTTATGTGTTAGGTTTTAAAGGTTTTTTATAACAAACCCTGGAGACTATCTTGCAATTTCCAAAAGCTCATAATAAATTATTTTATTTAATAATGATAATTGAAACACAATGAAAATGGAAGCAGCGATGATCTGTTAAAAAAAAAAAATTAAAAAAATACACAATGTAATGCACGTAAGTACGACGGGTTGCCTATCAACAAGTTATGTTAAACTAGTACAGTACGCCTTTTGGTCGGAAGTGGTATCGAAAAATAATATTGTCATTTACTTCTTAAAACACATTCCATAGAATTGCATACATATTTTACAATATTTTTAAACAAGAACACGTAATATAATGAACTTTAAAATGGAGATTAATTGTGTTGTGCGGGTTGAACCATCATGCATGTAAAATGGTTCCATATCAACAATAACAGATCAGTAGACCCTGACACCCGAAATTAAATTCTAACAAGTTCTATATTTGATATAGGACATTTAATCAATAGTCTCAGACCCATTGAATTCTATCATTATAGCATTTATTAGAGAGCTTTGTTTTTCTGAAACGTCTCATATTTTTTGCTGTTCTAAAGAATTTTAGAAAGTTTTTGAATTTATTTGTATATGTAAACAAAAACTAGAGGTGCGTAGTAAGACATAAATATATATCAAATTACATAATGAAGCAGTATGTAGAGTTTCCCTGAGTTAAAAGTGTCATCTTCACACTAACAGTACACCTTAATACTGTACTCATTATCTTGTTTAGCCCCTCCAGTGAAGATCCGTAGTAGAAGCGGCTCCATCTCACACGTTCCCGCTGTTGGCCGCGTGGATCTCGCTAGATTAATTGAGCATCCGCTGGTGTTGCGTGGAAGCCGCGGATCCGCACCTGTCACTCTTCATCGCAAGCTCACGTGACTCAGGAAGGCCGCGACTCGCGACGTGCAAGCAGGGCCCACGCAGATACCAGCGCCCGATCGCCCAACGAATCCCCCGTTGCGCCTGCCCGACCCGGGTCCTCCCCGACCCTCGTCTACCCGCGTCACCCATCCCGCCCCAACATCTCCGCTCTCGCTCTTCCTCTCAGACCGGCTTCCTCGCTTCCAAGAAGTTTGTTATCCCCTCGCTACTTCCTCACTCCGCTCCTACCATCTCATCTCACCCCTTCGAACTCGTGTCGAGGCACCTCTGCCCATTTAGTCTAGTCTCTTTTCCTCTCCACGCTATCACCGCCCGACCACACCTTCAATGTCACCACCTCGCATCCCCACAAAACGTCACCCTTCCCTAGAGGATCTTTGCTCCCTGCAGCTTCGTTCCTCGAAGCCCTGCCAATACCGCGCACACTCCTAATCTCATTCACCCCTCTCTAGCCGATGATTTCACAAACCTCCGTCAACCAAACTCCCTTGTCTCTCCGTGTCACACCTTGACATCCCACTCAACTTTATGCTAATCGTGTCATAACACTCTACGCTTTGAAAGCGCCATCCATTCGCTCAGGCTCAACCAATCTTGCTTAAGTGTTGTTCCATCTGTAGGTCCATGATCTTCTCCCCTCACTGCGTTATTTTCAGCCATCTTCACTCCGTATACCCCATCGTGCCTCACCTGGCCTCGCATCGCCTCGGCGTACCTTTTATCACCCAATCTCACCGTGTCCTGCACTGTTCATCCCACCTCACCCGGATAATCCCGTTTCATCTTCCCGTCCCGATCCACCCCGTTCCTCTCTGTCCTGTTCTTCTCTTGTTCCTTCCCAACCTTTCCGGCCCCGTTCCATCATGTCCCGCTCCCAACCTGACCGCCTCTTCTCACGACCTGTCCCCCGCTTCCAGCCCTCACTCCACTCATTTCACCTCGCGTCGTCCTCTCCCGTCCCGTTCCGTCTCAATCCGTTCCGTCCCATCACGTCCCGTTCCATCTCGCCCCGTATCGCCTCGCCCCACCTCATCCCATCCCAACCTGTTCCGACACGCGTCGTCCCCAGCCCCCAATCTCGCACTCCACTCATCTTGTCGCGCTCCGTCCCTATCCCGTCCCGTCCATCCCACTCCGTTGCGTCTCATCATGCCCCATCCCATCCCATCCCATCCCGTCCCGTCCCGTCCCGTCCCGTCCCGTCCCGTCCCGTCCCGTCACGTCTCGTCTCGTCTCGTCTCGTCTCGTCTCGTCGCGTCTCGTCTCGTCTCGTCTCGTCTCGTCCCATCCCGTCCCATCTCGCTCCGTACCTCTTCGCACCACCCACTCGCCCACGTACGGCCCCGCCACCTTCGCCCCGTCCCGCCGCCCTATTTCATGCGCAGCCTCGACCCCAGGCCACGCGCTGAGGGGGCGGCCTGCGCCCCGCGCGGCCGCGGTCCGGGACAACTCGATAATTCACGCGCCCGGCTGAGTTGTTAAGGCAATCGCTCACTAATATTCGGCTTAGTGGCGCGCCACGCCGCGCGGCGCCGCACAGCGCGACGCCGCCCGCGAATCCTGCCCTAATTTCCTAATTAACTCGCTGCGCGACGCAGAAATTTGTCACCGGTGCGCATCGATAGCGACCGGCGCGGGTGAGGAGGGGGAGGGAGCGGAGACGGATTGGGGCGGTGGAGAGCGACCTGATGCGCCATGAGAGACCCGCGCTCTGCGGGCGGCCGCGTTTATCTACCTGCGTTACCCAAATGAGCCTACCGCCTACCGCGAGCAGCTGGACTGGACGTTTGGTGTGGTGCGGGACTTCATCGCTGGCGCTGAGCCTTCGATGTGCCAGATAGATGTGGTGAAACGTTTCGTTTGCACAAGTGATTTTTCTTCGCAACTTTTTGTAATATTTGATATTTTACTACATTTAAAAATTCATTTGTAAAAATAGGTTTCTTTGAAGTTTTAAAAATATTTTAAATACATTATATTTTTATTGCTCTTCTGACTAATAAGGAATATTGCAAGATTTTCTTTTTTGGGAGGTTAGAAATGTAAATTATCTTGCTATTTGAGTACCAGTATATGTGAGTTCCTCATGATTAAATATTTACCGTATATGATAAATAGCAATGTTCTAGAATCTAGAGAGTAAGAGATCCGTTTGAAATGGCCCCAAATTGTTTGAACTTTCTTTAACCGTAAAGAGAAATCAGCCAAATTGATATTTTTGTATAATTCTTTCCAATTGTTTTTAAAATAATGATGCTGTGAAATTTCAGAAAATACAAAAACCAGTAACAATATTTCTTCTTGATCTTGGTAACTGATTATGTTTTAGTACAGTAACCAGTAATTATGTATCAATGTATTTACGAATACTTATAAAATGTTACACACGAATGCAAATTGTAATTTGCTTTAAACAAAGATCACAAGGTAATGTTGGCAACTCCGCATATCGTCGAATGAGCCATAATGAACTGGGGTTATCGTGACAGAGAAAAGATCCGACAGGAACATTTATATAATGCTTCGGAAAGTCGATTTCGAGATTTCAATGGAAATACACGATTTGATGTCATCTGACAGCAAAACATTGTCTTTTTAAAAGTGGCATTTCGTCGGCATTTCCCTCTGTCGTCTGTAAACAACACAAGTGTCTAAACTATGTTTTTTCAAAGCGCCATTTTCTCACAAATGTCTCCAAACTTGTTGTGTGGATAGTGTTAAATGTACTAGATAAAATGAAATAAATACCAATTTTTCCGTATGCTTTTTTTTTCTTTCAAAAATTACTCCAATGTATTTTTTTAAATAGCCCTCACGTCGTTAATATACACCTGTCCAGCACTTTGTATGCACTATTGAATATGTGAGTAGAGTGGTTCAAATAAATGCCAATGCAACTTTTTCAAAACTCAATAGTTTTCGTGTAAAAAATGCGTCACATTTTGCATTTACTATTACACTTGGACATTTTCTGCCCTACGTCCTACATCCATGTATGACGAGGTTTTACTCTTCTATAATATACTTCAAATAAAATATCGTTTCTACCATTAGGAAACCGAAAAGTCGAGAAAATTAAATATCTATATACACACACTGGGCGCGATATATAGCTGCCGGCAAAGACCGAAATGTTAGCACAGACGTCAGAAATTAGAAAACTATCTAGTATGAGAAACTCTGTGCCATTCTGTATGACCACGAGTTTCCTTCATATAATGTAAAAGAAGTGCATAAACTTTAATACATGGTAATGACCCTCCAAGGACGAGAGTGACATGTACGTCACATAAAACTAGTTATAATGCGACTTAATTCCTGTCGCTCTAGGTCGATATTTCTGTACGTGCAAGTGCATTATTTTCACTGATAGGTTTGGTTCGTCTGTTTATTATGAGATCTTTCCCCCCAAAAAAGGCGTTATAATATTTTTTCCCACAGTTCCAAAATCGTGATAATTTTTTTGAAGAATCCTGATCATTGATGAGTTGAATTCCTAGCTTATGTACTTATGAATTCAATTTATCTCAGCCTCTCAGAAATAGTTCTTTAAGTATTGTAAATTAATAAATTAATTTTATTATTACTATGGGAGGCATTAAAAAGTCAGTGTGACGTATATGTCACACTCGTCCTTTTGCACCGCATTTCACGCCTCTCCGTAGATTTCATGTTTTCACTTCGTTATATTGCACAGTCAAAATCGGAATGTTGATAAGATTTTTTAAAAAAATTGTGAGGTATACCGACCGTTTTAGAGACGAACTGACCATCGCAGAATTGGTGATGCGGTAGCGGTAGAGGGTATTTTTATTACACCACAGCCTGCAAACGATGGTGATGGTGATGAGAACACAGGAGGTTTGCAGAATAATATGAATGACAATAAATTGATGAGTAAAGCTGAGGTAGTTTTGTTTAATGAAATGATTGGGAAATGGATGGACAAACTTTTGGTTGCATCAATTCGGAGAATTTTCAGTCAAGAATGTAAAGAGCTATTCATCAAAAGAGAAAAAAAAAACATATAAATGTCCCTCAGCCAGCAAATACCAGCATATAAAATAGAAATATCGGGTAGTATTGATCCAATGGAGTAAATATTGGTTAGTATTGATAGAATATATTATGATATAAATAATTTTTGTATATATGTCACTGCTAAGAGATGGTACTACAGAATAATGACGTAGCTCATAGATGAAGCTATACATAATGCTTAGCTGATTAACAAGAAGACAGAAAAGAAAATCTCTGAACTGGCATTCAGAAAATATTATGAACCTCATATCTCAAAAAATATAAAACAGCTGTCAAATCTGTGGGTCTAACAGCTCTGCCGTCGAAGAAATAAACGCCAGTTTTGGGCGACATTCGTTACGATCGATCATGCACCTTATTGGGAAAGTAGAAAATGAAAAGAAGTGTGCAAATGATAATGCAAAAGTATCGTTGCGACAATGTGCATGAAATGTGACGTTTGTTTGAGCTTGAAATGCAATATACCGTTTCGTACAAACAAATTTCGTTCAAACTAATTTTCATCATTTGACATTATAAAACTTTTTAAAAGAACTAAATATGAAAGAGTAATTTGTTTGCTACTGATATTGTAGTCACTGTACCGAATAAGTTCTTGTGTTTGGCAAATAAAAGCTCGCCTTGTGGAATATTTTCTCTCTTTCATCCCCGTACAATTATTGCCTCCGTAGGACGACTGTGACGAAAACGTCACACCCTCCCACTCCTCACAGATACGTGTAATAATTTTTTAAACATTTTTGGGGCTTAAAGTAGTTTGATTAAAAGATCTACAGAAAGTCAAAATTTTTTATTAAAAATAATTCTCGTTCTTGGAAGGTGACTGTATAAACTTCAGTTACATATTTTTACGCAATATCTCTACCAAAAAACAATGAAAGTGTGTTTTTTGTACTTTTTGAATTTGGATGCTTTGTTGTACACGTCTCTTGGCATATTTAATATTTCGTCTTATAAGTTTACTTAATGGGAATTCTGCTTCTTCTGAATGCAAATATTTTGCGGTTTTAGATATCAACTCACCACTGATTTGAGAATAGACTGACGACAATTATTGGGTCAAACTTCTGTCTGAATGTATTGTTTATAGCGTTTCCTTGAAGTATTAGTAATATTTTATCCTCCTGAATTTTGATCCTGCCAACTTAGATTGTGTCACAAGACGTGGAATTTATTGCAATGTATCCGTGGGCTCTATTCCAATCCGCTCTGCTTGTTCATGCAAGTGTGACGGATCTGACGGGCCATTTTGCGATCCCAGAGACACCTGCGTGGTAAAAATAATTTCTTAGAATAGATAAAATCTGCAATAATGAGACGAGTGATGGATTTTGCTAATAAAAGATTAAGGGAAATGTACTGAATATTATAAGTGTACACACTAATCTCAAACAGAACTGTACACGAAGTAATAAATCCAGGGGTTGAAAAGTTGTCATGCGACCACTCCGAGGTTAATAAATATCAGTTTACATTGTGAATCCACTTGAGAGTCTCTTGTATAATTAACACCAATAACATTAGCATGATCACGCAGGAATTAGAGAAAGTTTACAGCAATGAAATAAGTATATTTTTCACCCAATACGAAGAGTCTTCACATTAATATCAACACACTTTTCGGCGCTGTTGAAGTGTTAAATACTTTCATTATCTATCCAAATATGGTTCCCACTAGAAATTTTCGTTTTTGACGTAGAAAATAAACTGCGTTAGTATAATCCTGATAATTGCCCAGTCAGTCACATGTCAGGAAGCATATGTTTAGAGCGTGAACAAGCCCAAAGCCGTAAGTGGCCCATTTCCAGTGCTTGTGAACCGCCCACGCGATGCAGTGTCTCAGGAGGCCTTGCAGCTGAGCGATGGCAACCAGAGGTGGTGGTGGTGGTGGTTTG
>BOPP01000077.1:5503617-5530931 GCA_017312745.1 Gryllus bimaculatus | reverse complement strand
TATGCTCTGGTCCTAGGACTGGACAGCAGCGACGTTTGTGGATCGGGGCGTGCAAGGAGAGGGCGGAACCGGCACGACCCGCGGCAGGTGATATTAGACGTTGTCCGCCTAGATGAAGATTGGTTCGCCGCTGCGGCAGCGGCGCAGCAACGGAGCGCGTGAGATTGTTGAAAAGGCGCGTTTCGCCGCCTCGGCAGCTGGCCTCTCCCATCCACTCCTCCACGCCTTCCCCTTCCACCACTTACCTCAATTGCTTCAGAATATCAGCACACGCACCTCGCATTTCATTTTGTGAAAAAGTGAATATGTACGTAATTTAATTTCAAATATTACGATATAGTTATCACACAGTTCTACATCAGTTGTAGATAATTCTGGTACTAGTTCTTCCCTGGACACATATTCAGATGTGGCCGGAATTAATGTTACAACTTCTAGGAAATGCATCAGAGGTCCGAAAAATGTTCACTTTTTGTAGGCATGGTAGTGGAAAATTGGCAGTAACTGTGGGATAATAGTTCAGAATTCAAGTGTTTCTTTGGTGATATCTCACGTGTTTTAAGTAAAAATTTTAAGTATATTCTCCTTCATAACTACTCTCCTGGTAAATGGTTTCTTAATGCCACTTCTTGTGAATTAAACATGCACTTCATTTTTGATTGGAACAGATGTGATGGAAACAGAAGTTATTTGCAATTGGACTATTGGTTTCGACTGGTTACTCATTTTTCTCCGTAATTTCACCAATTTATCAATCTGCTGCTTTTACTCTGACATAAATAATTTGAACATTTTTGATCATTCTTACCAACTAAAATGTCTTAATGTATTATTCTTTAAATGTGTAGTAAGTATTAATGATTCCACTGTGCTTTTATGTATTTTGAAAAGTTGTTTCTTCAACGTTTTGCAATTTTACATTGTTGCTAGCATGGTGAGTATAAACAACTGACTATTCGTAAGTTTCTCTTGATGACCGTTGAACTGGCATGCCGGGGCACGATGCAAAGAAATGCCATTATGATATATCGTGTTTATAATTTTAGCCGAATGAGAACTTGTGATTTGTGAGCATTTTGAATGACAAATAATATCAGACATAAGTACTACATTTGATCAAATTGGGTGAGCGCCAGATAAAAGTTATTAAGTTGAATACTGAACTCTATTGTATTTGTGGAATCTCAGATCCACTTTCTCTATACCAATTTGAAAGGATCACATTATTATTTACGTTGATTAAAAAAAATTCGATCAATTAATAATTTAAATAAAAACAAATATATGTTACATTCCTCCCGGAGGTAAGTCTTACAATAGGCAACATAAACGTTTGTATTGAAGCAGTGTTGACAACGGCTTTAATGATCGTGAAGTCTGCGATAGTGCAGATTAGGTAGTATATCATGTGAGTCCGCTACCACACTAAAATAACCGCAAAATCGAATGAAATTCGCTCCAAGTGGGCCACTCTCCGTCGCGAGCGAAGGTGCGATCGGGGTCCGCGGGTGGGGAGAGGGAGGAGGATGGGAGGCGGCGGTGGGCGGTGGCCGGCGGTGCCCAGCTGGCGCTGATTGCCGCGCGCCTAATTCCGCAATACTTCTCGCGTGGCGCGCGCCGCCCCGCCCCGCCCTCCCCGCCCGCCGACTGCAAAGCGCCGAGCCGAAGAAACGAGCGCGAACGAGCCACGGCGACGACGCCACGCGCAAGTTGGCCCCACGCGCCGCTTCCTTTTCGTCAACTTCTTCTTCTCTTCTTCTTCTTCTTCTTCTTTTCTTCTCTCTTCTTCTTCCTTCTCCTTCTCTTCTTCTCTCTTCTCTTCTCTTCCTCTTCTTCTTGCTTCTTCTTCTCCTTTTCTTCTTTTTTTCTTCTTCTTCTTCTTCCTTCTTCTTCTTCTTCTTTCTCCTTCTTTCTTTTCTTCTACTCTCCTTCTTCTTCTTCTTTCCTTCTTTTTTTCTTCTTTCTTCCTCTTCCTTCTTCTCTCTCTCTTCTCTTCTTCTTCTTCTTCTTCTCTACCTACTTCTTTCTTCTTGCTTTTCTTTTTCGTTTCTTCTTTGTCTTCTTCTCTCTTCTTCAATCAGTTCTGTTTTCAAACGTTTTTCTTCAATAGCTTTGTCTTCTTCAACATTTTCTTCTGTTTCATCCTTCACACACTTTTTTTTTCATCTTTTTAAACTTTTTCGTTCCTTCTTCTTCTTATTTTATTACAACGTCCGCTCTTTTCCTCTGTCTTCTCAGCGACTCAGGCAGCATATGACCGATGGCAGAGACAAAGCGTGGCACGGCGAGCGGCGACCCTAACGTTAGCTTCCTCGTGCTCTCGACCGCGACTCGTCACTGCGCACTTTGTGTCTTGCTTCACTCTACTTCTTTAATCGGATTGAATTTCCGTTCACCCTCGTGCGAGAGTTCGTAACCTCCAGACGCCTCCAATACCTAAATGATCGAGCGCGAGACGCGCTCCATCCCTCAGCCTCAAGAACACACGTCATCCACGTCTCGACACCAATGCGCAAAAAGTCTCCTGCCCTTTGGCAGCGGCCTTTATACTTTTCCGCAATCATTTATCTAATTGTCTTTCCTTATCTCGTTTAGGTTATTTCTCTTGTGTTTAATTTGTCTTATCTCTTCTCCGTTGCTCTCTCTCATCGCCTCGCCATCCGACGATGACTTACATGTTGTATTCACTTTGAGTTCTTCTCTCTTTGCATTCTTTTCTTTGGTAGTGTCTCCTGTCTGATAGCTATCAGGTCTCTTGTCGTATTATCGAGAGGTATAGTTTCATGCCATCTCTCACTATCCTTCCTTCTTTAGCTTAACTGCGCCCAATAAGAGCATTCTTGTCTTCCAGCGTCTGTAACCTCCATCTTTGAAACATGAAGTGCGACATCCCCTTTGTCTAAATTATTTGCTGCATTGTTCTCTCATGATCTTATTTGTATATTCTGTTTACTTCACTCAAATGAATGACCATCATTCCTTCCTTACTTCAATCATTTCTCTGTCTATCTTTCACCTGATTTTTAGTGCTTCTTTGATTTAGTTGCAAAACCTATTATCTTCGCTTTCTATATAGATATAGTTTGGTCATTAGAACTTTCATTTATCTCACATACATATCATTCTTTGCTATCTTACTTTATCCTCATAGTCCTCCATTTCTCTCTTCTTCTCCATGTATATCTTTACTGTAGGCTATTATCTTACCTATTAGACATATCAATCGCAAGTGAAGATTGTGCAAGACTTACAATATATCAGATATAGCTTAATTTAGACAGAATATGGGATGCTATTATGCATTTATTACAACATATACTATTAGTCGGAGTTGTATGTTAGAGCTAATGCTAATTAACCTGAATTAATTTGATTCAAGTAACGATGAACTCATCTTTATGTAGATCTAGTAGTACGACACTAGATTCTAAGCGAATATGATTGAACTTGTGTTGTTAACATGAGACCAATATATGTTATGACTTCGTGTTACGATCTTGGAAGCACTAACGTTTTCTTATTGAAAATTATAAGAGTGAATATTATTCCATTCTGGCTGCTTGCTTTAGTTACATTCATTTTTCTGTCCATAGTTAAGTAGTTCTCAGGTAATGATGTCTTATCTCTACACATTCTGACGTATCATTTATGAGATAACATGGTGGGATGTCAAATATTTACTGTCGACCTTTTCACACACAAATTATACTGAATAACCAGCTCATCTTATATTATTAAACACAATAGGAGTGATCTTCAAAAATTCTCGGAAAGACTAAATCCAAATATGATAACACTTATCACAATGACGTAAAGTAAATAATATACTAATTTTGCTAAGAAACTATTGTCATCGTTCCTTCAAATAATTTTCATAGTAAAAGAAGCTGTTATCCATTTGTAAAATATATCCGCATCCGCAATGATGAGAGAACATTGCCATTGTTTTTAATAGTTTTAAATAAGATGATTTGTAAGTTTAAGTAAATAACTTATAAAGACCTAAATTGGCACCAATCTTATAGATCTAGCCTTCATAATCATTCGCTTTTCGACGCCGTTTCAGCGCGTTCTTCTCCAGTGTGCGACGGCGTGGAACTGCCGCCCCCCTCCGAACGCCCTAGGCCACCCCTCCCCCCCACGCACACCCCCGCACGTCGCCCCCGGCACGCGCGGCGCGCTGCGCGCTCGCCTCCAGGCTTGTTGCGGACTTTCGAAATGCGGAGGAAATTATTTAACTTGTGCGCGAAGTGCGCTGCGCAATGTGTTACGCGTGCGCCCAGGGGTTGCGCGGCGCCCCCAGCACGGCGCTCTTCGCTTTTCGGTCGCGCTGCGCGGCGCTTCAGCAGCCTTCGCCACGCCCCGCCACAGGCTGGCACACACCGCCGCTACCGCCCCCGCCCCTTCACCGGCCCCGCACCTCCCAGTCTCGCCGCGCTCCGCCCCGCTCAGCCCCGTTCGCTCACCCGCTCCGTCCCCGCTCCACTCCGCTCTGCCCCGTCCGCTCCCTTCTGCTCGATCGCTCCGCTCCGCCCCGCCCCCCCCACCCAGCTCTGCACCGCTCCACCCGTCCCCCGCGCACACCAAATACACGCCCTCCCCGGCCCGCACCCTCCAGTCCCGCGCGCTCCGCCCCGCTCAGCCCGGTTCCGCCCGGCTCGTGCCCGCTCACTCCGCTCTGCCCCGCCCCGCTCCTTTGCTTCGCATCGCTGCGCTCCGCCCGCCGCCCACCCAGCTCTGCACCTCTCCACCCGTCCCCGCGCCACACCAAATACCGCCCCTCCCCGGCCCCCGCACCTCCCAGTCCCGCTCTCCCAGTCCCGCCACTCTCCACCACTGCTCGCCTTTCTGCCCCCCCGCTCCCCCGGCATCGCTCCGCTCTGCTCACATCCGGGCTCCACCCGCTGCGTTTCCGTCATGCGCACAGCACCGGCAACTGGCCTCACCCCGCTGCCGTTCTGCCCCGATTGGCTCCTCCTCCCGACCCGCCCACCCTTTCTGCACCGTCCCGGCTCCCCCCCGCCGCCACCCGAAAATACCGCCCCTCCCCGGTACCGCTACCTTTCCAAGTCCGCATCTCCCAAGTCCCGGCCACTCTCCGCCTGCTCCGCCTCGTTCTGCCCCGCTCCGCCCGTCATCGCTCCCGCTTCTACCTCACAATTTCCGGCTCCACCTCGCTGCGTCCGTCTCGCACAGCACGGCACTGGCCCACGCTCGCTCCGTTCCTGCCCGCATCGCTGCCGCTCCTTCCCGAACCGGCCCGCTCCGCACCGGTCCCGCCCTGCCCCCGCGCCAACACATATCCGCTCCTCCCGCTTCTTCTCGTTCGGCTCTCAGCCCCGCCCGGCCGCTCCGCCCGCTCCGCCCCGCTACGCACCCCGCACCGACATCGCCAACAGCACCGCTCCACTCCTCCCTGTACACACGCATCACTCCGCACCGCTCCGCTCTGCCCTGCCCTAGCAAGCGCTCCGCCTGTACCCCTGCCGTTCTGCCCCCGCTTAGCTCCGCTCTGGCCCCCTTTATGCTCATGCACCCAATACATTCCTCCCCACTGCCACTGCCCCGCTCCACTGCCCCCGCTCCCCTGTCCCACTCCTCTACCCCCTCCCTCAGGCTACACCGTATTCCGCTGCGCCCCACTTCACCCCGCTCCGCTCCGAATCGCTTCTTCTCCCCCGCTCCGCTCAGACCCACTCTGCCCAACCCGATACCTCCCGTTCTAGACCATCTCCACCCCCTCGGCCTCCATTCACATACCACACGGCCCCGATCCTCAGCGGTCCATTCTGTCCAGTTTTGCAACTCCCCTCGCCGCTCCGCTCCGCCCAGCCCCACTCCGCCTCTGCTCCCGCCACTTCGCCACGCCGTCTCTCGTGACATCCTCCCGTCCTAACCCACCCCGCCACTTTCCACCGCTCTCCGCTTCACCCCGCCCAGCTTCCTTCCACCCCGCATCACCCGCCCAGGTTACCGCTGATTCAGCAACGTGCTATACTTGTTCCAGTTTTACGTCTCGGTTTGGATGTGGGAATTATGCGCTATTTGATCTGAAATAAGCTGGTGCAAATGGACAGTATTTCAGCTGTGCAGTTATTCATATGCCTCTCTAAGCGTAAAGTAAGAATTTACCTTTCTACACGTATCAGTATTAAATTATTCTCTAATTATTTTCGCTTTCAATAGACTTGTTTCATATTTCATAATGCATCCTCATCTACATTCTTATTCTCATGACAAATTACTTCCAAACGTGGTTAAGTTATCAGCTCATAATTTAGTGAAACTAGTCTCTTCATTGTAATAATTAGAAATGGTCACATCACGTGTGCACTAAATATGATGGAGCGATGGCTTAATGAAACCTATTATGATGTCGCTGTGTAGAAATATGAACTTGTCTTAACGGAGTAAACGAAGCGACCCTTATTCTTATAAATTGTTAGTAAATTCAATTATTTAAAAGAGTAAACTGCAGCAAATATATTTGATTTATTCTCTTAATTGTGCAGGCAGAAGTATCGCCCAAATCTAGGAGATTTATTACACGGATGTCGATATACACCTGTTTAATTTTTCTTAATACTTTCTTCACTTTTTTTCTTTCTCTTTCACGTTCTAATACATTATGAAACACGGTTTTTGGTGGCTGTGTTATTAAGTAAACGCTTCATATGAGACAAGCATTGTGTATTTGTACGCCGGAACGACATTTATCATTTATTCGTATACTTCGTGAATTGATATTGAATTATTGAATTGATAAGACGGACCCTTCAGTCAAATTCAGAAATTCTATTCGTATAAACTTGAGAGACAACATTAATGTAAATGATCTCTTTGCTTTACGAAATTTTCTCTACACAAAAATAGCTAATATTTATCAATTGTATATATTCAATGCTTTACTTCTTTCGAAAATAGTGCAGCTGATTTCTTGGTTGCTTATTCTGTGTTTCTTCAGCATGAAGCGTGCATTTTGCGGACAACGAAAACCCCACAAACTGATTCACATAATATCGGGAATGTGTTAAAAGAGAATTTCCGCAAGAATTCAAATGACTTTTCACGAGCCCATTCTTTTATTCTCTTTTTCTTTGCGTCTCGAATATGCATTTTACTCTTCTGGAACTGTTCCAGATTCCGAATATAAAGTCGTTTCCAAATGGAAGATTTTATGTAGTTGAGAGGAATATAATATGAAAAGGAATCGTAAGGGAATAACTGCTGGGACTTTGTATATACTTTCCTGAATTTTCTGGCCTGTTAGCTTCACCGTAAGTCCATGAACGTCTTCTATATTCTGGGATAAGTTTCTTGAAAAGAGACATCTAAGTGCTAACGTTTAAACTATAAGTATGAACGTTTCATACCACGTCTTCCAATTGTAATCCGACTCTTCATATTAATAGAACATTAAAATTAAATTAATACTAAATAATAAGTAATGTTTGGATGTTGGTGTTAATTTTTAAACACTTTTAAAGTCTAGTTTATAGAAATGAATGTTTATATTAAATAGAGATCGGAAGTTTAAGAGTTTAATTTCTCTTCAATGAGGGGGCAAAAGAAATTTAGTTTACTAAAGTAGGCATGCGAAAATGTATATATTCTGGGTAATGTGGGGGTGAAAATAAACAATGAAAATCACATTTCAAGGAAATATTCTAAACTTTTAATACTAAAAATAATTCACATTTTCGGTCTAGCCCTAAAAAAAATTATTGAAAGTGTCAAGTAAAGAAACCAAGTGTTCTTTCTAATCTTGAACCCATATGGTCACCTAGCTAGATGGCCACGAATCTATTTTATTCAAGATGCTGTCTCTTCGAAATGCTATTGTGGACTCATTTGAATCTTGAAATGGCTTCAGTGAAAACGGAAATATATTTTTCTCTTTTAAAACTAGTGTATCGTGAGCACTGAGAAAGAAATTTCAGAAACATAACTCTATCCTCTCAAAGGACACAGTCAAAAGTAGATTGGGATTTCTTGTGAACGAAGGAAGCGTGTTGGCGTCAATGAAACAAAAAAAATCTTCACTGGTACTATTTTTAGTATTAATGGTTTAGAATAATTCCTTGTAAATGTGATTTTTATTGTTTATAAGTCTATTTTCACCCCCACATTACCCAGAATATATACCTTTTCGTATGTCTACTTTAGTAAAACTAAATTCCTTTTGCCCCCTCGCTTCCGGTCTCTATTTAAAATAAACATCCAGTATTATAAACGTGACTTTAAACTTGTTTAAAAATGAACACCGACATCCAAACATTACATATTCTTTAGTATTAATTTAATTTTAAAGTTTTATTAATATGAAGAGTCGAAGTACAATTGAAAGACGTGGTATGAAACGTTCATACTTAGAGTTTAAACGTTAGCACTTAGATATGTATCTTTCTTTTCACTTCGAGTTTTAACTCTACCTGCACCAAGGGACGCATCTTCCACAGAAAGACAAAACACGACCGTGCCATCGTGTTGTGCAGGACTGGATATGTTTGCAGCTTCATCAAGTTTGTTACTGGGAGTGGAAAGCAAAATAATGGCGATAAAGGCAGAAAAAGGCAACCATAATTGAAAATATCGCAAATAGGCATCGAAAGTTCGAATGAATCAAAGAAATCGAAATGAAATTTGTAAAATCAACTCCACAGTGCAATAAAGTGATTAATATTCTTAAAAGTCATAAAGTAATCATAAAAAAGGCAATTTGCCAAACATTCGGGCAACACCTGAATTTTTAACAATTAGTAACGTTCTTTTACATTAATCTTTCTAAATACAAATGGATTTTGCAATTTGAGAATGTTGGAGAAAGTAAAAATTCTTAAATTTTGCCTTAGGAAACGAAATGACAGTCAAGGTTTAAGCTTTAAATTTCATATGTTTAGCCCGTTTCTCCTACAAACACCTGCCCGTTCATAATTGCAGGATATCAATTATTTGAAACAAAAATGCAAATCACTAATATGTACAATCTATCATCCACAAATATTCAAGCCCAAATGAAAACCTCGTTGTGTTGCAAATGCTTAGTGATTATTTTACAAACACTTAAAAGGAAACCAGCATTTGTCTTGCGGAATTATTTCGCAGCAACAGATTGTTAGATTTTCCATTTCTGGGGGTAAACCACTTCGTAGCTAATGAGGGAAATGTAATGGCGCGCTCAAGGCGATCATTTCTCACACGTAGCAGCCACACTCGCGTTTTAAAATTTTCATCGGAATTGTTGCGCTGCACAAAGTCTTTATAACAACTCTCATAAATTGCCTCTGGGCGAGGACGGTACCGGCCTGTAATTTCACGGGCCAATTTGCATAATAACTTGTAATACGAAACCTCCCCTTATTAATAATACGCTTAAAACGCCGTTAAGCAAGAGGTAGCGGACGCCTACTACCGGCTGTCTGCG
Source organism: Gryllus bimaculatus (assembly GCA_017312745.1). Lineage (NCBI taxonomy): Eukaryota > Metazoa > Arthropoda > Insecta > Orthoptera > Gryllidae > Gryllus > Gryllus bimaculatus. Next base: position 5,521,507 of record BOPP01000077.1, on the reverse strand, counting down.
TGCGCTGAACTTGGGCTAAGGGCTTGGTAATTTCAAACGCACAAGTGTAATGACCGACATTTTCCGCTTCAAAACAATAATAAAAGAATTCGTCACTCTCGGAGGAGCGTTAATGAAACCGCTGTCGAGGGTTCCATGAATCATGGACGTGGAGGAATGCTAAATTGCTCCCTGACGGTCTGAGTAATGTAAGGTTTATTTTGGAATCCATCTGGGAATTTTACTTTAGCAGCGGGATTTCCGGATAGAACGAAGGACGTCACATTTCTGTTACGTTCTTTTACGTAACCCAACAAAACTGTTGAGATTCCGTAAGCCATGTTAAAAAGTATTTCAAATCTTTCACTCGTCATTAATTTTCAGACTAAAAGAAAATTGCATTAAACTTTTTAAGTATTTTTCAACATGGGAATGCAGAAATCTGAACAGATTTCGCTGCACAAAATATGTAAGTATTAATTAAAAATATGTTAGAATATATTTTTGCTTGTAAAATGATAAACGATAATAAAATGCTTTTGCTCGCCCGATTTGGCAAAAAACCGGACCATTAATTTTAGCTTGAAACGAATTGACGCCAAACGCCCTACTTTTCAGATCGGTGGAGAAAAATCAACGCCCAGGTTCTCTCAGAGAAAAGGCACATTATTCTAAAATTACCAGGCGAATTCATAATTTGTCGCTTGGCTTCATGAAGAAAGATAGACGCGTGACGTTTCGAAACCCACGGGGGTCTCGTTGGGGATGGGGAGAGGAACGATTGAAAGGAGCTGCCGATATCCGCCGGCAGGAGCAGCTGCTGTTACCGCCTACGTCCCTCCCCTCCCCTCCCACCCACCCTCTCTTCTCCACCACCGCCACCGCGCCTCCGCCGCTATCTGTCCAATTGGCTATCAATCAATTAGCGCGGCTCACATTTTCAAATTGCGTTCGCACCGCAACCATCGACACCTCCCCTCCTCCATTCTTCTCCACCTCCCCTCTCCTCACCCAACCTCCCCCCTCCTTACCTCTCCACTTCCCCCGCCCGCGCGGCACCCCCACTCCCGCCCCCTCCCCAGAGACCCAGTGCGAGATTTAGCGATACAGCCGCTGGACGCGCATTGCACGTTTGGCTTTGAAATCGCCTTCCGGTGCTAAGCTGCTCCTCAATACACTCGTCAGCATTTGCCATAGTTCACTTTTGGGCGGACTATTCATAGTTCATATTGGTGCTGGATGCAATGCATATTTCCCAAGAGCTCTTTGAATTGAGAGGAAAGGCATTTTTTTTCTAAACCGTGCGATAAAACTTATGGTGAGCGATCGATTGGTGCCATGAAAGTACCTAAATTATGATTTCAATAGCTTTAAAAACTTAAACCGTCATCACTTTAACTCTGAGAAACTTGCTTCTACTTCTCTGAAATACATTATTTTGCTTCTACCGTGGATTGTAGATTTCCTAATGTAGGCGAGGGACACGTTTTCCTTTAAATACGATATTATTTCGAATATAATAATACTTGAATAATAGCAGTAGTAGTTGTAGTAGTTTTAATAGTAATAATAATAATAACAATAATAATAATAACAACAATAATAATAGTAATAATAATAATAATAATAATAATAATAATAATAATAATAATAATAATAATAATAATAATAATTTTCGCTAATGACCTAGTAGTTGATGCGACCTTAAACAAAAAAAGTAATAATAATAATAATTTCGCTGATCCGATGGCCGAGATTGCTAAGGTAGTAGTGCCGTAACGATCTCGGAGTAGATCGCGGGATTGAGTCCTGCCTCGAGCATGGTTTTGTTGTATGTGTCTATTTCATCATTCATCATCATCATCACAATTTCAGCCCTTGCCCCAGGCATAATTACCATGGAGTGTAAAAATGAAATCAGCGTTAAAATGCTGATTTCCCAATAGAAACTATCGTACACCTACCACAATACTGAGTCCCGGTGGGATGCACGCATCGAGTGGCCTCATGATGGCCGATTCGCGAAAAAATCTCTTTCTGATTGGTGATTGAGAAGACATAATAGTAAAACGTAATGGTTCGTTACATAATAATTTAACGTAATACCTTTTACTCTTTCTCTTGACAGGCTGTGTTTGCTACTTTATAGCCATCTTTTATTACCAGCCTTTTTCACTTCTAATTTACATTGTAGTAGTTACATTTGCATTCGTTATTATGTCTCCAAAAGGTTGAATATAGTTTCTTCAAAACTTTAGTTTGTTGTGTTGGAGATTTTTATCTCTTATCATATTCCTCAGCCGATCTGTCCTGCTTTCCATGTCGTGTAATACCATTTCCCCTGAAAAGTATTATCGAAGTAGCAGTAATTTATAGTCAATTCCATCATCGTTTTTGCAGTTGATTACTTAATCGCCGATCGACATTGTGAATATTTCACAACAGTCTCCATCCTCCCTCTCTTATCCACCCCCTCTCTCAGGGCGATTCTGTAATTCACAGATTTTGCGACAATCACCCAACTTTTCTACCTTCTAATTGGTTCGCGGATACTGCACTTCAAAAACAGAGTTCATTAACGTCGCCCGGCTGAGACAACAGGGTTTAATTACCTGCCGAATCGCAAGCCTCGGAGCCCCACATAAATCCTCTTTGCCCACAGGCACTCTGCTAAAGCCCCCACCGATGGCCATTGGGAAGCTTTGTAAGCAGCGCCCGAATTATGCTTTCGAGCCCCGGGAAGGAATATAAGCTGATAATCATTTTCTTTCCATACTGGTGGGTGACTTTGATTCGTTGGTGTCGGATAATTATCGTGGTAAGTGCAGAGGGAATTGCAATTGCAATTCTAATACATTGATTTTGCTAGCTTCCTCCCGATACAATCTGGTGAGTCCTTACTAAAATAATTTTATTTGATAAATTAAAAAAAGTATCCAATATAAAATTGGGATTGTTTTATTAAAATCGTGAAATGAATTTGGTTTTATGAGACGTCACGTCATGCTTTAATGATTGATATGCAACAAAAGACTGAATAATGTGATTAAGATTTTAATAAAAACCATGAAGATTATTTTATGCATTAAGGGAGATATTGTGACTAAAATTTGGATTCAATGTTCGGTGATGCTTTCTCGCGAAATCTCTAACATTTGAAGTTTTTGAAAATCTACAGAGTTCAAGAAAAACGAGAAATTCGCCAATATTTTCAACATTCTCTACGCTAATCGACAAGAAAATTTTAATCAAAATTTTGTAGCAATTTTTGAGACACTTTTAAAAATGTTAAAGTCTTCTTGTAAAGTACCCTCAAAGTCAAAATATCTCTGTTATAACTTGCAGGGCCTAAGTTCGTTCAGATATATTTCGGAATATTAGTTGTCAAAAAATCGTTTGAATTATAGGCGCTAGTGTTCACCACACTAACACAGTCAGACAGTCATACATACAGTTAAAAAGTCAGTCAGACACACAGACAAAGAGGCTGTCAGACAAGCAGACTAGCAGACAGACAAGTGGACTGTCAGGTAACCGGACTGTCAGGTAAGGGGACTGTCAGACAAGCGGACTGTCAGACAAGCGGACTGTCAGACAAGCGGACTGCCAGACAAGCGGACTGTCAGACAGACATTAAGACAGTCAGACCAAAGAATACCGGACAGTAAGTCAGGTAAACAGACAGTTGGACAAAAACGTTTTGCCGTCAATTTATTTTCCGGTATCAAACGTACGGTTCCGGTTTCACGTACAAAACATGGATTCTGACTGTACAATGCCTTAGAGGAAGTAATGTACTTCAAATAAAAGCAAAATGTATCCACTTTTCGTTGCCAAGGCACGTCAGTAATCTTTCTGACAAAAAATCGCAGTTTCCGGCGCTAATTACAATACTTACTCTTCTCACGAAGTAAGGCGACATAGTAAAAACAATGTTTTTTATGCAGACATCCCATATATAAAATATTTGACATGAAAAAATATATTTATTATATTATTGACAATAACTTGTAAATGTATCCTTACATAAAATCAATTATTTACACTCAGTATATTGTCGTACTCATTCGTGTTTTCCAGATATAACTGTCAGGAAAGCTTGGAGTCCAAAAATACACCAGGTATGGAACCTGATAGTAAATGGCAGATATGGTACGAGAAAATATTGATTTTAGGTTCTCTTTATTACTTTTCTCATCAAGGTATCGCTATCAGTCATTGTATTTTGCATGTATGTCTTTGTTCAATGATTTTAACGTTGTGAACACTTTTGAGTAATGCCATATACATTTTGGAAAGTCCAGTTTGAAATAAATTGTTCTTAGAAATTAATTGATAAGGCTTTTGTCCGCAAGTATTATTGTATTCAAGTAAACATTGTATTTAAGTTCTCAGACATATTTATAGTATTTTCCAATTCAAATTCATTACGTTGTTTGTCAGATTGTCCATGAAAAGGTATAATTTTTTCGAATAAAATTGAATAAATAAATATAATCAACTTGCAACGGATAGGCTAGCGGCGGCGATGGTGTAACGGTTAGCGTACTGGACTCTTGTACCCAAGTTGGCGGGTTCAAACCCCATCGGAGCCGTGGGTTCTTAAGGGTGAAAATATCCTTCGTACGCCTTCCTTCGGAGGGGAAGTAAAGCCGGCTGTCCCATGTTCGTAGATTTACTTGCATGTAAAAGATCCCCAAGCCTAAATGACGCCTCTGAGCTAAATTCAAATCGCCTGTTTCTCGCCCAAGATATACCTTCTTTCTCTGCTATATGAAAGGAACGTCGCGAAATTTGCGTGGTCAGACGGAAGAGCGGGCCTGATGGCCCGAGTCTCGACACGTAAAATAAGGCATATTCAATTCAATTTAACGGTGTGTTATAGTAATATGTCGTCAAGATGAAGTAAACACTTTTTTTCCAACTTTTCAGGAATAGGAACCGTTTTTATTCTTCAAAAGTAATTGCAACATTGATTTGCCACCGAAATGGCTGCTTGATCACTTGCAATCCCCCTTCCACTTTCATTCCGAGGCAACAGACGAGCGGTCCATCGCTCTCCCGTGACCCGCCTGTCTGTTGTGAAATGTTTCTTTGCTTGTAGAATAAATTATTTCGTGTTTACCTATTTGTGCGAAGCGGTCGATGAGATAATGGGTTAAATGGGAAACGGGATCGGTTTCAAATAAAAGCAATGGGGATACGGGCGCTGTTCGATTAAATTTTGCACTCCCCCCCGCGCCTGCTCTGAACGCAAGGGGCAGTGCGCGAACAAACAGGCAGGCTGGCGGCGGGGAAAAGGGAAATAAGAGAGGCAGCAAATGCAACAGAAAGGGGAAAAGATAGGAATACATATCGATTAGGGTGGTGCTTGTTAGGGTAAAAATGTGAGGCCAGATTTTCCGAGAAGCTCACAATTAACAAACAATATTTGGCACGAAGTTCGCTTTTCGTTTCATGGTGATGAATGTAAGGTATATAAGAAGTATTGTATCATTATCCAAATACATTAGTATCGTTATCCAAAAGATTTATCCTTGGTTCTCTCGTTAACCATTTTGTTCAATGAAGTTTGTAGTTTTGAAACGTTTTTTGGATTCCAATATTCAAAATGTAATGAAGTAGCGGGTTTGATAATACATGTGAAATTATTTAAAGCAAATTTTGATATAATGTAGAGGGTGGTGCGTTACAAATATATTTTCGTTTCTCGAATGTATTGCCCGACAATTTAACGTTACTATTACCTTTACCATTCAATATTCTGAACGTTATATATATATATATATATATATATATATATATATATATTTATTTATTTAATAGGTAAATTATTACAACAAATTAGATTACTTGATCCTATGTGGCTAGGCCGAAGGCTTTAAGCCATTACATACCTACATCCTTTGCGTTCTAATTTTCGAATTCTGGTATTCACCCCAAATGGTCTTCTCCATCGCATCAAAGCCGCGGAAAAGAGACCAAAGGTACGGCTCAGGAAAAAACCCTGAAGGGGAAAAACCTGCCGTCAGAAGCCGAGTACATTCTAATCTATCCGACATTTTTTAGCTATTTTATTTTCTGGCGCGGGGTCCGCCGTCTCCTTCCAGTGCTTGGCCTCCTCAGCACCTGAAATCAAACGGGCCACAGAAGATCGTCCGCACCAACGCCTATGCCTTACATTTTCGATCCCCCTTCCCTTCACCCCCTAATGTGCTTATTAACTATGCCAGTTTTATTTTTATTTATTGTATTGAGCAGTTATTTACCAATTGACTACAACTTATGACTTATTTCTGTTTCTGACTGTTTCTCTTAACATAAAATTACGTACTTATTGTTAGCTTATTGACTTATTTATTTCTCTCAGTCTAGCTCCGCTCACGCTAAACAGTGCTGTTTTCCACTACCTAATTTCAGTTTCCCTAATGGTCCGGACCTTTCTAAAAATGTTCCTAATTCTTTCATAATTTAGATCTTTTGTCACCTAAAATGTTTTGGCGAGCGTTACGTTCCTGTTTAGGAAGTAGTAATTCCCATTCCCATGCATTTTTTTCATGTTTCGGTTGCACAGCAAATTAAGAGGATGTGGATCCAGTCTTCTATCACCGCAAAGCACACAGATGCCATTACCACTTGCGTCCTTTAGTCTACGATGCATCCACTGGGCTAACTACGCCAACCTGAACCAAGCGTATCCCCTCTTGCGTCCTTTCCGAGAGTATGTATGTAACTTCGCAACCCCATAATAGACTCGCATGGATTTGAGCTACCAGCGAACGTTTTCAACCGTTGCTGCCCAGATTCTCGCCTCTTTATATCCGCAAGTCTATCGGAATCAGCCTTTCTATCTCACGGGTTCCCCTATCTCCCACCATTTCGGAGAACGTCTCCCAACCCTGCGGTCAAGTAGCCGTTTAATTTGTGCGCCAGTAGCGATGGTCGCTTCCTGCCATTGCGCTCTAAAGCACCTATGTATAAGTGTGTCAGCCTGTTCATCTGCTAATTTAATCCAGAGTTTAATAGGTTTCATTTTAAAATCTTTCCAAATTCCTATACTACCGACTCTCTTAGACTCCGCATTTGCTGCGCACCTAGACACACTAGAATTAATTTGCAATAATCTGTCGATGCTTTCTAATCGATCTTTCCTATCCACTCCCCAGATTTTGCTCCATAGTCATAGCTGGGAGAACTAACGATTTGAACATTGTATCGCATACTTTTACCGGCAATTCCGAACCTGCCGCACTGGCGCAAACGATTTCTTTGAGCGCAATTCTCCTTTACTGTGAGCCGTCAATATATGATTATTCCATCCCCCATTCATGGAAAATTTTGCCCAAGATATGTAAATGTTTTGACGCGGTCAATTTCTTCCCTAGCGTAGTAACCATTCTCTTTGCTACCCCAAATAAACCCATTCTTGAAGACTACTACTTTCGTTTTTTGAATATTTACTTTTAGTCCCATGTCTCACTATACCGTTATAAAATATTTAAACTCTTCTGTAAGCCCTAATCGTCTCCGAGCACAAAACTAAATCATCCGCATATAGTAGTCCGGGGATTTTCAGGCCATCAATTACCGGAGCCGCTGTATCCGCTTCCTGTACCATGTCAATAAATCATTTATAAACAAGATAAACAGCAGCGTGAAAAGACATCCCTGTCTTACTCCTACTGTCGATATTATTTTTGCGTCGTACTTCGTCACCGACCTGACGCAGGAAAGTTTACTTCCCTATAACATGCTCTGCTACCTTTTAAAACTTTACGTGAGGACGCTAGCTCATTAATTTTTGCCATAAAGCTTCCCTACTGATAGAGTCAAAACCTTTTCAAAATCCACAAAAACTGCAATATAAGTGCCCGTTTACGCGCAAGCGCTGTTTTACTAGGTATCTAACACAAATATATTGTCGGTTGTCGCGAAGCCTTCCTAAAGCCTGCTTGTAATTCTGATATTTTACCGTACTTTTCCGCCCATTCACTCAGTCGCCGTTGAGTATTTACAGAACAGTTGTCTCAGCGCTGGCAAAAGACAAATTCGGATAATTTTGTGGCAACTTCGCATCCCCTTTATTCTTAAATTGGTTGGAGATAGCTGTACTCCACGTTTCTGATAGGAGCCGAATAGCAATTGCATTAAACAACTTCAAATTCTCTGGTCTATTTGCCACAATTCCGAAATAAATTTTTGTCGGAATCCGTCCGCCCGCCTGCCTTCTTATTTTCATTGTTAGAATAGCTCTATTTACTTCATCCAGTTAGAGTCGTCTAATTCAGCACACTCCGTCAGTGAAAATACCTTGCCCTTGTTTCAATGGTCCTACTGCGAACGTCCGTGAAAAATACTGCACCCACGCGTCGTGCTGAAATTGCATTACTTGAATTTATTTTATTACGCAGCGATCTGATAACGTCCCAAATTGATTTACTATAATCGTTTCTTAAATTGCTTGTATTCTTGCTGCCTCACTATCCTGCCACGATTTCTTCGATTTCTTAATTGTGACCTCATACTGCTACGTAATAACAAATATCTGCAGCTATCTCGTTCCCGAGTTTCTGAAATTCCTTAAGGCTATTATAGTTTCGCGCCTGTCTCCCGACACTCCTCGCTAAACCATCCTTGGTCAGTCCCTTCCTCCTCTCCCACCGTCGCATACCTTCCCTGCGCGTAGAGCCGTCCTTCTAAGTTCATTGATTGCATTTCCGGCGAGTAATCGTCTCGCGCCCAGCCTGCCGAGTTAAGAATACTCTGTTACAAATTCCTGTTGTTTCCTCTTTCCATACAAACCGTTGTCTTCTATGTCAAGTCATTGCTCCTGCCCGCTCCCCTGCCGATGGCAGTGCGAACATTTTACTGCTAAATGCACGCACACAGGCAAATGATCTGATTCTGCCCGTAATTCGATCCCAAATCTAATAAATTGTGTATTCTTCCTGCGACAATATGAGGTAATCTATTACACTACCTCCATTCCACTAATAAAAGTTAGTTCCCTTCCGTATCCTGTCCAATAGTTGCCATTTAAGATTTCGAGATTAAATCTTTCGATAATTCTAGCAATTCTGCCCATCATTATGAAGATGACCGAGTCTTGCTTTTCTGGAATTCGCTCTCGCTTCTTGTCCGGTCGAAGTCCGAAAAAACTTCCTGCTCATTGCCAATTCGAGCATTCATATCCCCTAACACTAGTAATTAGTACTCTGTACCTCAAGCTTTAACGTATCTAGAAAATCATTGATTTCGCCGAAGGATTCTGGAGTGTAAAACGCGACCCTGTGGGTGACGGTATATAAACACTATGGCAATATCTACATATGCATACTAGTCTAATACAAAGGAAATGTCTGAGTTAGTTTAATTTCATTAATAAACTGAATTAAGCTAGTCCGAAAAAACGCACGCTACACCACACGGTACCGACCCCTTTGTCCTCTCCGTTTTTTATTTTGCATATGGCTGTAAACCAAGACACAGTACATTTTACCTCCTATCCACAAGTTTCACGAGACCAATTACATCAAACGTGTTAATGTAGCCATGAAGTCTTGAGTTACCGGTTAGAGCCTAGACCTTGATGTCCAAACCCTATTCTTAAAACCATATTTTGCCTTTTGGGTGAAATGTTGGGCACCGAACTCACGCGAGCTTCTGCTGCTGCATATTGGCTCCATCGCCCGTACGCGGACCTCGCTCCGCGCTTCGGCCGCGACCCGCCCGGCATCGACGGGTCCGTGAGCTCCGCCGGATCGCGAGCGCGACCCCGCACGAACGTGACCGCATTGCCTCCGCCTCGATGCCGCGGTTCAGAGGTTGTCCCCGTCGCCCGCCGAACGAGCCAGCTGCAGTCCGCCACGGGCGCGCCGGAGGCGGGCCGTAGCAGCGCCCGATTGCTCGAAGGTTTCCGCCTCCTGGGTCGCAGAGTTCACGGGGCACTCCGCCCAGCCCCTCCCAACGCCGCGACGGGGCCGCCAGCTCGCCCAGCGCGAGCTGGCCTGCCACGACAAGCTTGTCGAAACGATAGGACGCCTTCCTCCCGCTCGCTTTCGCCTCCTGCAAATGCGGATTAACGCCTTACGCGTTTGTCGCACTGCCGCTCAATCCTCTCGGACGCGCACCATGCTATTCTGGAGAGATGCTCCGGGCTGCACGCAGCAGCTCCTCCCGCTTCCTGAATAGGCCAGCTTGGCCACAATCATGCGCGGCGTCCCTCAGCCGCGCCGTGCGGTGCGCGCCGCTCGATGTCGTGAAGCTCCAGTCCTGACACCTAGCTGCTCAGTAAACCCAGAATGCATTTTTCCGAATCGCCCATGATCGTTCCGCTGCTCTGGATGCCAGACAATGATATTGTTACGACGCGACTGGTTTTCAAGGTAATCCACCTTGCGCACAGCCGCTCAGTGGCTGTCTGCAGGCTGCACTGTCGCCTCTGCCGCTCACCCTAGCCTGTAATATATCGAGCCTGTCTGTCATCTCCTTATGGTTACGATTCAAAATTCGATGATCTCGCTTAGTGGGGGTAGGTTCAGCTCCACCCACCGATCGACAAAGCACCGCCATCAGTGCCGCGCCCAGCACGCTCGCAAGTAGCCCCAGCCCCTGCGCTGTCCCTCGGGCACGCCACCGCGCGGCAGGAGCCCCTCACCCAGCGGCCGATAGCCGCCCGCCACTGTTCTGTCGAGACCACCTGCAGCAGTGTAGCAAACACTGCTCGCTCGACGTCTGAGTGAGCTGCAGCTAATATACAATGCATACAATGATTTTATGAGGATGCCCTCAGTAGAAAACTATTCGTTTGTAACAAAACGTTTCGTTTTGTTACAAAACGTAAAATCTTTATTGTCCATTACTCAGCAATGGAAAGAGACTTCTGCATTCAACAAGAAAGTCATTATATTTTTCAATGATTAACTATTAGAATGGATATTAGTGTTAACCTCTCTCTTCCTTTGACAAGAAATCTCAAGTCTCGCAATCAGATAACCCGTGCACGCAAAAGCTCTTAAGAGGACAATTTGGCATCGATTAAGAACATTTCCCAGCGTTGGAAAGCCAGGCTTTTCGAGGATTCAAGAGAAGTGAGAACGCTCGGACAACTCAGTGTATTGCACATGTAAGCTTCAGCGGAACGAGTTCATGACTTCTAAGCTATCAGGGAGACACCGCGAGGTCGTTGACTGAGAGGCCGACGTTTCGCCTGTCTTATCGCAGGCTTCCTCAGGGAAGTGACCAGTGCGATCACAAAATGAAATACTTGTCCCGTAAGGCACGCCTAGGTGACAGGTCTGGAGATCAGCGAGGATATTTTTAGGGATACAGGAATGTCGTTTATTGAGGCAGCACGGAAGCTAGACAGTTGAAGGTAAAGGCAGGCAAGTATTAATGAGGAGACTAATGACAATATATTCTTATAATAAATATACATAAAAAGATAAGAGTGCATGTTACTTCACTATTTTAAGGAAGTAAGCTCTGAATTCCTGATACTTCTCGTGGATAAATGAAAGTAGTAGGTTTCAAACACGTGTTTGAACCGGCAGAAGAATGCACCTGACGTGATCTCTTCATGGTATTGCCATTTTCACAAGAAATATTGCAATTAGTTTAATAAAATATAGAAATTTACATAGATGAAGGTAGGTAGACATAGACCGTTAAATCAATTATGATGTGGTAGTAATTGTAAGTAATTTACTCATAAGTGAAACCTACACAGTTGACTTCCGTAGTTAAAATCAAGAAACTGATTTTTTTATATTTGTCGTCGAGTATACGGTTTGTAAGTTATAATTAACTTCTGATTTAGTACATAACTTCGAATGTAATACTAACGTGGCCTTAAAATTAGTGTCTGAAGAAAATACGAAATGCTGGAGTGGTATATAAATTGGTTTTTATGGTAGGAGAAAGAAATTGTTCGGTGAGATGAACGTTGTGGAATAGTATATCAGGGAGTAATATTGGTGTGGTGGAGTGGCAAAGAAGTCTCAGGGCAGTTATTCATGTTGCTCTGCAGAGTTCTCTGACCGAGAGGTACTAGGACTAGAGTCGGTGGCGCCTTTTCAGCACTTGCTAGGTCGGATTAAGTCACCGAGAATGCTAACTGCCGGCTCTTCTGGTCGGAAGTTTTCCTAGGTTTCTTGACAACACCAAACGAAAACCGGAGACGTTTCTTAATCAACGAGCTACGAACTACGCGTATCTTTTATTCCTGAACCTTGCTCTCCCCTCCCCTTGCTCGTACACACTTAAAAACTATGCTACCATAGCTACCAGTGCATAGCTACCAGTACATATACCAATCAGAAGACCAATCGAGAGCATACCTTAAGAGGGGCGGTGCTCCATTCGGGGAGACCTGCGCAAGCTGACTTGTAGGTCGGAGCCGAACTCAATTAATGCCTTAATGCCTTATTTTTCATGACGAAGGACAGACCAACATGCCTGTTCTTCCGCTTGATCATGGAAATTCCTCTACGCTCCTTTCACCGTCTCACAGAGAAAGGATGTCACTCGGGCGACGAAACCTGCGATTTCTAAATTTGATCCGAGGTTAATTTTAGGCTTGAGGACTTTTTACAAGCTGTAAATCTACAACATGGGACATCAAGCTTTACTTCCTTTCCGAAAAAAAGGGGTACGAAGGATTTCTTTTGACCACAGCTTTGATAGGATTTAACCCGCGAACTTGGGTATAACAGTTTTTTCGCTAACTGTTACACCATCAAAGCCACTCGCCACACTACCAAACCATCGAACTCACGTTCAAGCGCGACAGAAATACCTCCACATATGACGTATGAGGCACTTAAGGGGGTACTGCCCATAGCAACTGACGCGCCCGGAAATACAGAGTAATCAATGAATCGAGGTGTGTGTTGGTGGGAAGGTCCAGTTGCCTGGAGGAAGCGACGCGGCGGAGGCTTCGCCGCTCGGGCGCCAGGTGGCGTGCGCGCGCTGCCCCCCCCCGTCTGCCCGAGGTCGGGCGAACCCCTGCTAACAAATGGACCGGGAAGCGTGTACGACGTGGTGGGGCGTATACTGAGAAAACGTGCTTATTTAATGATTTTTCTTTTGGAGAAAAACAGTTCGGAATGAATGAATGTGTGACAACGAGCGAGAAATACATGCTCACTTGGGTGAATACGTCTAGGGAGAGGGTCTTCTAACTTGTGAAAGTCATATTTTCGATAGGAAATACTGTTTCTTAGAATGACAAATTTTAATAAAAATTTGATTCTGAACAAATCTGCTGTATTCTTAAAACAATCGTATTAGCGTGACTACGATTATTCAGATGGGTAAATTAGCTTTGTAATTTTTTAATTGAACAACAGAAATATATATATACGTACGTACGTACAATACGTACTACATTGATCAGAAATAATATTTTATAATTTACAAACATTCTACTGTTTTTTCCTTGAATCACGCCAAAGGTTCTTAAACCGAATTACTGGATTTCAAATTAAAAATATCTATGTGATAATTTGGATGATTTAAAAGTTATAAGAAAACATTTTCTTATAAGGTAACTTCCATTGTACTTACAGGATATCAAATAAAGTTGTTTAACAATAAAATTCTTATTTGAAACAAATTTTCAATAAAGGTTCAATAAGTATTATACTAACATTATTATTATTATTATTATTATTATTATTATTATTATTATTATTATTGTAACCTAACTTTCTTACATTTGAATTTGCTTTTTCCTTTCCTTGATTGTCTCAAAAATATCAAAAAATCTTTTTATACTTCAGAAAGCCCATGTTGCCCATGTAAAAATATGGGATCAAGCATGTACAACCCTACTTTTTGCAATGTTAGAATTTGCAAAAGAACGCAATGAAATATCGAGAAGCGCCGAACCAGCAAACATGTAATAGAACGTTCAAGAAGATCTCATTCTACATATATTACGGCGCGAGACACATTTCTTTGAATCCTATGGTCTCACAATTTCAGGTTTAAGGGCCTAGAATGCTTCGTTTTGGAGTTGAATAACTATACTATATTTCAACAACGCCGGCCGAGTATTGCGGGTTGCATTTGTCATGAATACTTTGAGTTTTTTAACAAATCTATCAACATTTTAAAGTTAAAGTGCAATTCGTCAGGTCTCCTTCAAACTTTCTCATCTATAAAGTTTGGTTGTGTGTGCGAGCCGTAAAATTTATCTATGCTACTGAAATAATATGGGAGAGATTAATAAATTAATATGTGATTTGGCGATGATCCTTACACATTACAATAATCCAAACGTACTGAGAATTTTAAACTCGGCTGCAGAGCCGCAGAACTCTCACATTTCATCCTCGCCGGGGGCGGTCAGGAAACCCCAACACCCAACCGACCTTGTAACACGCGCAAGTTGCTGCGTTTATGTGCGGATGGGACTCGGAACCTGGGAGCTCGTTATAGGCGAATTCGGACACCACCGCGGGCTCCCCCGGCCCGCGCTAATTAGGCCCGAAATTATGGCCTCTCCTGTGGGAGCCCTGCCCCAGCTCCGGCCACGCGCGGTCCCCGCCCCCCTCCGCGCCGCTTGCGCGCCCCTCGGCTCGCCCGACTGCCCACCGACTCGCACTAGCACGCCCGCTCACTCGCCCGTCATCCCATCGACTCGCATAATCGCCATCCACTGACCCGCTCGACATCTCGCCGACTCGCATATTCTCCCGTTCAGTAGCTCACTCGTTATCCCGCAATCTCGCATACTCGCTTACACATTCTCTCGTCCACTGACTCGTCCGACACCCCATCGATTTGCATACCGGCTCGTCCACTGATTCGCCTGTCATCCTATCGACTCGCCCGTCCACTAACTTACTCGACATCGCACCGACTTACGTATTTGCTTACCCACTCGCCCGTCCTCTGACTCGCTCGACATAGCGCCGACTGGCATACTCGCCTACCCGCTCGCTCGTTCACTGACTCACCAGACATCCCAACGACTCACGTACCCTCCCGTTCGCTGATTCACCCGGCATCCCGCCGGTTCAAATACCTGTCTGTCTACTGCCTCGCCCGCCTTGCCGTCGGCTCGCTTCCACGCCCACATAATCGCTAGCTGAATCGCGAATACACTCGGCCGTCTTTCTCACACGTACAATCGCCCGCACACTCGTCCACCGCTTGTTCATTCAGTCACTCACCTCGTCTTCTGTTCGCCCTCCCACTCCCCCCTCCCTCTCTGCATCGCCAGCTCACTCGCCTAACCGCTTTCTCGCTCAACAGGCCGCTGTTTTTCCCGCCTAGCTGCCTTCCCGGAAGCCCACATACTCTTCATCAGAAATGGCCTTTTCATCTGTTTGCACATCTACTCGCCCACCTATTCACTCGCCTCAATGCGTGTGAGCTCGTCCGCCTTTTCGCTCGTCTCCACCCTCATTCGTTCACGTGCGCCTCAGTTTGTTCATTCACGCGTCCGTTTGCATGCTCACACCCCAACATTTCCTCCCAATCCCTCGCTCACTCTCGTGTCAGATCCTTCGCCCCTCTCGCCGCTTACTCGCCCAACTGATCGCTGACTCGCCCGTATAGCCGCTGACTTCCCCGAGTAACTGCCCACTCGGTGGCTCACATTTATGCCGCCTTGCCATCTCTCCGCTCGATCACCCGCCCACCTCAATGCGGGTTTACTCGTCCGCCTCCACGCTCGCCCTCTCGTTCATTCGTAATCTTGCTCCTCAGTTTGTCCACTCACTCGCTCCTTCGCATGCCCACTCCCCCGCCATCCCCCCTGGCCCGCTCGCTGAGTCTCTTGCCAGCTCACTCGCCCGCTTAACCACTCCCTCGCCCAACTGGCCGCTGACTTTCCCCCTAGCTGTCCGCTCGAAAGCTCACATACTAGCTGCCTTGAAATCTCTTCGCTCGCCCACCCGCCCCTGTCGATGTGAGTTTGCTAGTCCACCTCGTCGCTCACCCTCTCACTCATTCGTTATCTTGCTCTTCATTTTGTCCACTCACTCGCTTCTTCGCATGCCCACTCCCCCGCCTTCCCCACCTCTCGCCAGATCGCTCAGTCCCTCGCCATCTCACTCGCCCGATTGACCACTCTCACCCAACTGGCCGCTGACTTTGCTCGGAAGCTCGCGTAGTCGCTGCCTTGATATCTCTTCGTTCGTCTACCCGCCCGCGTCCATATAAGTTTGCTAGTCCGCCTTGTCGCTCATTCGTTATCTTTCTCCTCAGTTTGTCCTCTCACTCGCACCTCCGCATGCACACTCCCCCGCCTCTCCCCCTCCCCACCCGCGGCCAGTTGCTCAGTCCCACCGCCTCACTCGCCTGCTTGGCCGTTGACTGTCCCCCTAACTGTCCGCTCGGAAGCTCACATACTCGCTGCCTTGGTATCTCTTCGCACGTCCACCCGCCTGCGTCGATTTGAGTTTACTCGTCCGCCTCGTCACTCGCCCTCTCACTCACTCGTTTGCTGACTCGTTTGCTGACTCGTTCGCTGACTCGTTCGCTGACTCGTTCGCTGACTCGTTCGCTGACTCGTTCGCTGACTCGCTCGCTGACTCGCTCGCTGACTCGTTCGCTGACTCGCTCGCTGACTCGCTCGCTGACTCGTTCGCTGACTCGTTCGCTGACTCGTTCGCTCGCCCCTCAGCGTGCCACTGCCGCATGCTGCCTCACTCGCCCGCCCATCCGCCTTCACTTCGCTCGTGCGCGCGCAGCCGCCGACCGCGCGTCGTCTCACGTGGCGCAGATCGCTCGCCGGCGGTACATATTTGGAAAGTAACGGGATCTCCCGCTGCCACTCGTAGCAATTACGAGTCGAAATGCGCGTGTTAGCCGATGCGCAGGAAGCCAAGCCAAATGTGGGAGCCAATTGAACTGATAGTGATTAGGGATTAATCAGAAGTGGTTTCCAATGCAGGGCTTTGAACAGCGGGTTTACCCTATTTCCCGGAACGATACATGTCTTACTTGCTCTTTTGATGAGAGTCGTTTTGTAGGATCTACATTCATTATTCGTAGTGGAGAGGTTTCAGTTCAGCTAATAGGTTAAAATGCTTTTCTTACTTTTCTTTGTTACGTCCCATATTTATCTCGCAAACCTTTTTTTTAACGACATACACACATAATATTGTATCATTTTACATTTAATCGCTCAAACTGTACAGGTAAACATGCACTCCTCACATAATGTTTCAATATATTATTTACACTGATACATGAGTGATAATTTAATTTTATTAGGTATGAAATTGTCATTAAAGGGAAAGAATATCAATTTTTTCCCTACTTATTACAGAACAATAAAGAAAATTCAACCATGGATATCAGTCACTTATAAAAGCTACAAAAATCTTGTTGCTATGCTGTGTTATAATTTAGAATTGAAAGTAAGATTAAAAATACGAAAGAGCTTCATTATTTTAAATATTATTACGGAAGAAGAAATCAGCATTTCAAAGATACTTGAGAAAATCAATCATGCGCCGAAAAAATACACTCGACGAAAGTCAAAAGGTACCAATATAAACAATCCAATTCAAAAAACTGCAATAGAAAGCATCATATGGGTAATGAGGACAATTCGCAAATCATTCCAAAATCTGGCAATACGTTTCGAGTATTTCCGCAACGTCGCGACAGGCAACGAACGGGATATGAACTCCAGCGAGGGTCTAATCCAGCGGCCCCCCGGGAGGGGCACAGGGGGCGACAGAGGCCGCGCAGCCGGCGCCGCCAGCGCCACGCGGCAGCGGCAGCTTTTTCCGCAGACTGCGCGCGCGGGCGCCGGCGCGGCAGGCGCAAAACCTGTCGGAAGCCCCTGGTAATGAATATAAATGCTCCCGCCTCCTCCCCCCTTAATTGACACCCGACGGCGAACGCTGCCGTTCCTGCCCCCGCCATCGCCGCTCTAACACCGCTCCCG
>BOPP01000077.1:5478203-5501303 GCA_017312745.1 Gryllus bimaculatus | reverse complement strand
GGAAAAGCGGCGCGTTCAAGGGGACGCGCGTGTCGGGCGGGCGCCGCCGCCGCCGCCGCCGCGCGCTCTGACACTGCGCCACGGAACTCGAATTTCCGGGAACCGGCCTATCGACCGGTGTTAATCGAAAGGCCGTGCGGATGACACAAGTGTAGATTTATGCAGGGCTGTGCGGGAGCAAGCGAACGTGACACAAGGGCCAAGAAATGAAACGCGCTCTCCGTACGCAGGTAACTGGGATTGCAAACCTAATTTATTAAATTTCATGTTTATTTTCGCTTTTAATGTATTGTTTAAATGGTCTTTTTCTTCCAAAATTTAAAATTGAAGAAGAATGATTTAAGTGTTCATATTTTCTAGCGATATCGTGTTTAATGTCCGATAACACTAAACAATTTCATAATTAATTATGAATTATATTATATTAAGTTTATTACACGTCATCGTTGTATCAATTCAGTGACTTAATGAATAATTATCTAAGACAACAACTGGATATTTATAAAATTCTAATTTCAAGTTTATTCTGATAAATTCTAATGTAGCTACTTGGCTGTTTAGGAGACGCTGGACGAGTCTTAAGCACAGGTATCAACGTTTTGGTCGTCATGCCGCGACCTTCCTCAGGGCAAAATGTACGAAGATGGACTGTGAGCTCATTTTAAACGAGTCTCCCACGCGCTTTTTTCTACTCGCTTGCTGATTGGTCGGTCGGATGGCGGATGAATCCGGAGAAAAAAATCGCAGCATGACGGCGTAAAAGTTGGCATGCTATGATCTAGGACGCAGCGTCTCCCGAAAAGCAAAGGAAATTCTGACTGCGGCCGTGGAAGCCTACGCTATCATTAATATGGTTGTGCATCAACAACGAAATTATTTGATCGCACAAGGAATGTTGCAAACCTCCGCATGTACTGCAAATGAAACTGTGCGGATTTGTAAATATGTCATTTTTAAACAAATATTTTAAAATTATTTTGTGATTTGAAAGACAGCTCATAATATTTCTCAGAAACGAAACACATAGAAACTACCTGAAATTTGCTCAAGAAGTAAGTTACACCTTGAACAGACGTGAATGTGTAGTACTGATGGTTCTGATCCTTGACAGTGGCCCAAGCATGGTGCAAAGAGATGGGTGAAAAGCGCACCAATTTTTTGCTCGTTCTGAGCAGCACCAGTTTTCGTCACAAAACACGTGACAACAGCACGGGCACTTCATTTTTAAAGCCATGCCGCCATGTTGTTTGGGGAGAGAGTACTGTTGAAAGTAACATAAAGTGCCATTTACAACGGTGACCAACCAAATATAATACGATGAAGGTGTAATTGAAGCAAAAAATGTATAATTTAAAATTACTTTTAACAAGATTATAATTTTGACATCTGGCTGCATTTACGTGGTAGGTTGCATAAGTTCCTGGACTCACTAATATATATTTTTGATAGAAAAAAATTACGTAACAGTACGTAATTTACGTAACGTAACAGTCATCAACAGTCCAATATCGACGGACCCAGGCCAGGCAAAAAGCTTTGTGTCCTATAGGATTACAGGGTACACAAGTGGGTCTTCGGCTCTGAAACCCCATATCGATAATGTCTCGTTGAATGGTTCGCACGCTCACACTTGTTGATGGCCTAACATTGAAATCTGTAGCAATTTGCAGAAAGGTTGCACTACTGTCACGTGTAATGACTCCACAGCCATCGTCGGTCTCGTTCTTGCATGATCGTCTTGCGTCCGCAGCAATGCCGAAGGTTTGATGTTTTACTGGATTCCCGATATTAACGGTACACCCGTGAAATGAAAGTACTGGAAAATCCGAATTTCGTCGCGACCTCGCAGATGCTATGCCCCATCTCTCTCGCGCTAACTAAAACACAACGTTAAAACTCACTTAAATCATGGTAACCTGCCATTGTAGCAGCAGTAAGCGATCTAACAACTGTGCCAATTCTGGTTGCTTTATATAGTCGTTTGCCGATCGGATCACTGTATTCTGATTGATAACATCTTTTTACTTCAATACGTATGGCTGCACAAGTGTTTTGGCTCTTCGGTGTACTTTTTATCGAGTAAATGCACAAAAGAATAAATCCGTTCCTCTCCCTTCTAATTTTATCATGATCAAACAAGGAATGGCACAAAAAATGAATAAATATGATTAATAACTGTGTTGGTTCGCTGGTAGTCTACGTGAGTAAAAACAGTTTGTAGCATTGGGCACCCTTGTTGTGCCTTTGCTCTACAGATTATGATGGGAAATAGAGCTATGAAAAACATTTAAAGGTATTTAAATTTAAAAAAACTTTGTGATTCAGAGAAAAATGCTGTATTTTTGTGCAAATGCGTGTTAAAAATGTAATTTCTTACCGTAAATATCTCAAACTTTCCTCCATCCAGGTCTCACGAAACGAACATTACAGTCGTTCAAGAAACAGTTTTCTGAGAAAATAAAATCAGTAAAGGGCGCTTGCCGTGATGTTATCAACGCTATCGTGGATGCAAAGGTTGCATCTCCTCAAAAATGTTTGAGCCCTCGGGAGATTTTCATCCTCTAGCAATGTGACTCCTAATTAAATTCACTAATATCTCTAATTAAAATATTCTTGAGTTCTAAAAATAGCTATACCAATCAAATTCAATTTAATTTCAAATTAACTTCTCCGCGTAGCACGTCAGTTTTTACTTTTTTTAATCAATCAATCATTTCTCACTTAAGTCATTGTCTGTCATTACTAATATCGGGAAACTTACTGGTGTCTTCCTAAACAGTCGTCTGTCAAGCTGATGTGATTCACAGAATAGCCGGTGATATTTCCTCACCATTGTATCTTCACAAAAGCAGCAACCCCCACAAAATAATCAGCACTCTCACATTTTCATCCACCCTACAACAGTGGCCATCACGTCAATTGCATTAACATTAATTGATGATTATACTAATCACGTTGATATCGTCATCGTTTTCACTATTGCAATTATCATAAATATAATTAATACTAGACCATCAAAGCTTCTACTATACAGGCTAATTTTCAGACTATTTTTACCACCAGCTCTGGATCACCCACCCGCCGGGAGCGGGGGTATTCCTAGGCAAAACTCTCCGACAAGCGTAACAGTTCAGCCCGGCCGCCCAAACCCCGTTGCTGGCCACCGGCGTCGCCCAAGTAGTCCTTTCATCCACCCGTATTCCATCAGCCCTCATCACCCAGGACCCGCCCAACGTCCACCCTGCCGCCCAACCCCGTTGCTTTGCCACGCGCGCCCCCAAGACGTTCCCTTTCATATGCCCACCCGTCATTCATCAGCCCTCATCATCCCAGACCCGCTCCACACTCCACCCGCGCCCAACCCCGGTGCTTTGCCACGGCGCGCCCAGAGTTCCCTTTCATCCACGTCATTCCATCAGCCCTCATCGCCCAGAACCGCCCACACGTTCCACCCGCCGCCCAACCCCGTTGCTGCCAACGGCTCGCGCCGCAAAGAGTTTTCCTTTCATCCCACCCGTTCATATCCATCAGCCCTCATCACCAGACCCGCCACACGATTCACCCGCCGGCCCAACCCCGTTGCGTTGCCACGGCGCGCCCCAAGACGTTCCCTTTATCCCACCCTGCATGTCCATCAGCCCCTCATCGCCCCAGACCGCCCACACGCTCCACCCGCCGCCCCAACCCCGTTTGCTGCCACGGCCGCGCCCAAGAGGTCCTTTCATCCACCCTCTCATTCAAGTCAGCCCTCCCAGTTACCCAGAACCCTCCCCCACACGGCCACCCGCCGCCCAACCCCGTTGCTGCCACGCGCGGCCCAAGATTCCCGTTCATCCCACCCGCATTCAATCAGCCTCATCGCCCAAGACCCGCCCACACGGTCCGCGAGCTTCCACCCGCCAGCCCAACCGTCTGCTGCCCACGGCGCGCCCAAAGAGTTCCCTTTCATCCCACGTCATTCCATCAGCCCCTCATCACCCAGACCCGCCACACAGTCCACCCGCCGCCCCATACCCGTGCGCCACGGCGCGCCCAAGAGTTCCCTTTCATCCCCACCCGTCATTCCATCAGCCTCATCACCCAGACCCGCCCACACGTTCCAACCCGCCGCCCAACCCCCGTTGCTGCCACCGGGCCGCCAAGAGTCTTCCTTTCATCCCCCACCCGTCATTCCATCAGCCCTCATCAACCCAGACCCGCCCACACGCTCCACCCGCCGCCCCAACCCCGTTGCTTGCCACGGCGCGCCCTAGAGTCCCTTTCATGCCCACCCGTCATTCATTTAGCTTCATCGCCAGACCCGCCCACACGATCCCCCGACGCCAATCGCACTATTTATCCATCAATCGTTGCACTTCAATCGCCACCACTGCCCCCATCCCACCGCCGTCACCCCCCACTGCAGCGCCGCCCCACATTTGCCATCCCATACCTCCACTTCCATCACTATTCTACCGATACTCTCTGCCGTTTGTCCAACCCCCCACGCCGCTTGCCGCCCTTTTTCGACGGGCACTTCTACGGCTCCCGCGCGTACCACTGTCAACTGATTGACCACCCATCGCCTCATTGGGCGTTCTACCGTTCGCAACTGGTTGATCCGATACGCAGGCCGCTTTCCATCGGCCTCCACCAAAGCAAACACACGTTCCCATTCCCTGCTGCCTCTTTCAAACACCCTCGTCCCACTTCTCGGCTTCCCTTGCCAAATTGACGGCCCCCCCCCCTGCGCTCCGAGCACTGTCTCTGCCAAAGGCATCGCCTCCACCGCCGTCCTGTCGTCCCACTCACCGTCCAAACCCACCAGCCATCACCTGGCTTTCTGCTACCACACCGTCGGTCCCGTCCCCAATTACTCCGCCCCCAATCGCCCGCCGTACTAGCGCCCCCATCACCACCTTCCCGCCGCCCGGCCCCGCCTCCGCCATCCCCCCTGCTGACGCGACCTCCCGCCTCTTCCGCGCCTCCAATCTCCCCTCTCGCTCGCCTACTCCGCCGCCCCACCCTCACCTCCCCCTCCCCCTCCTACGCTTAGCCACCCGCCACTGCCACGCTCCGCCTCTCCCTCTGTCGCTCCCCCCTTTGCCGCCTCCTCCCCTCCGCCATCCTCCGCGTCAACCTCCGCCGACCGCACTCAACCTCCGCCTCCACCGCCGCCTCAACCTCCGCCTCCGCCGCCGCCTCCGTCTCCGCCAAGCTTCGCCTCAGCTTCCGCGTCCCTCCTCCCCCCCGGTTACCCCCACACCAGAGCCGCCCGCCGCCTCCTGGCCCTCCGGCCCCCTACCTCCACCTCACCTCCTTTCCCCCTCCCCCCGCTTACCCGTCGTCCCCCCAACCCCCTCCGCCTCCGCGCTGCTCCGCGCTCCGCCCCTCCACTTCGCTCCTTCCGCCCCCACCTCCGTCTCCTTTTCCCCCTCCGCCCCCACCTCCGCCGCCGTGTCCGCCACTGCCACAGCCATCGCCACCGCGTCTGCCTCCCCCGCCGCATCCGCCGCCCCCTCCGCCTCGGTGGGCGGTGCGCCCGCGCCCGGCCGCCTCTTTCGTGGAAGGCGCGCGCTCTGCCGTGAGGCCCTGTTATCGTTCCACCCGTGCGTGACGCGGGCTTCTGCCGTTTACCTGAATCACAATGTTATTTTGTTGGGTGCACTCGTATAATGTGTCGCAGCGACTCCTCTCGGATTCGGTTCGGGGGCTCTGCGGGCGGCGGTGGCGACGGCGGCTTAAAGGGGAAACGCCCACTTTTGACAGCGACTCCAAGCGCTCTACGCCCACAGCCAAGAAGAAAATTCTGCAAACGTCAACAAATGCGATATTCATAGCATGATGGAAAAGAAACTAATGGTCGAATCACGTCGAAAAATTAACTTCGAAAATCTGCATTTTACTAGACATCAAACGTTATTGCTATGATAATACATGGTGTAGATTCGTAAAATATACGCATTTGTAACCAGTTAATATTCGTATACAGATTATGAATAACATTTATTTTCTCCGTTCGGATTCTGTGAAATTTACTACATTCCATTCAGTTGCCTTCAACCATTTCCTTGCTCATTGAATATTAAACAGTGTTTAGTTTTCGTAGTAAGCTATTTTCAAATGACTCTACAACTTTTATTTGCAAATTTTAATGCACGTACTCGAGAAATCACCTCTGGATAATAAGTTCCCTAGCCAGTTCGAAATGTGCATGTGAATTTCAACGCGTTGCAGACACCCACGTTCTTGGCAGGGCGTCGGAGTAATATTGTTCCCGCGAGCTGCATGGAATTTCATCTAATTAAATATTGCTGTTCGCAAAGGGCACGTGCTGCAAACTTCCTTTTCTCTCACTTCGTGTTTTGCAACTGAATGCAGAAGTGTGTAGAAAATTCGGTGTTGGCTTGCCGTTTTTATTAGATTCGAATATAGAATTTTGGGGAGTGTAAGATTATTTACATACATTTAACACTTACGACGTTGATTTTCAAGTTTTTGTGACAAATAAACCTTACTTCAATTGTCATCTGTTTCATTGTTTTTTGATAAGTCGCAATCGAAGCTATCCCGTCACTTGGTGATCTTCCATGAGGCCCCCAGAACAAATTCCAATGTAATTCAACGAAAATCTTCATATTTCAAAACGAATTATATATGTATTTAAGAATATTATACTAGAATTTTCTCCTTGTTTGTGTTAAAATATTTTCAGTTTTCATGAATGATAAGAGAACATGTTTTAAATATTTTCTGTACTTGCGTTCCTTTCTATATAAATACAGACGGCGAGTTGAAAAACCCCTAAATTCACTTGATTGTTTCGGATGTTCGACTGTTCTCTACTACAACAAATACTAAAATGAGATTTTAACAGGTATGTGGGCAGGCCTGTTGTATGAAGACAGTGGATTGTTTAATTGCTAGTGCTTTCGAGCGCGTCAACTGCTAAAGTCATTAGACGTCTACGTGCAGTGTGTCTTTTCCTCAGGAGATAGCTGTGGTCTTCCTCCACTGGATGGTAGGATATGGCGCCCAACCTATCGTCTTCCTCCCGTCAGCCGGACGCCGCCCCAACCGATACAAACTCGAAGCTTCCGACTGGTCTCCCGGCATGTGTGCTAGTGTAGTACATGTTAGTGTAAGTGTGTATAACTAACGGGTGAGAATACAAGGAAGAAAAAGGAAGTTTGTTGGAGTACTACCCCGGCATTCGCCTGATGTTGATCAGAGAAACCGCGGCACACTGCTAATCAGAGCAACCGGCGGTTAGAATTCTCTTCCAGGCAGCGACTGAACTCGCTCTAGCTATCTAGCTAATTGTTGGAAATCCTGCCATCGTCGTTTCTCGAACCTAGGACCTCCCTGTCAGAGGCTCTACAGAGACATCATTTAATGCCGTGAGCCTGCTCTTCCGGTAGAATACTCTTAAAATTTTGCGAAGCGTTTACGAATGGAGGCGATTTTGTTTGTTTTAAATCATTTGATAAATGTTGAATGACGAAACTGTCACTAAGAGTGAAGTCGTAGGCTTCCAATCGAGTGCTCTGGCTGTCTGGGTGACGTCGATTGCAGGTTATGACGCCGACGTTTCAACCTTCTTGTCGTGGTCGTCCTCATTGTGGGTCTGTCCAGGATGGCAGGTGGAAGCAAGACTAGTTTTCTGGGCCTCTCAGAGACGCGTCGACGGCTGTGATGCTGAAGATTTGACCACGTTGTTGTGAACACCCTGAGAGCTGGTCTGTCCATCATGATAGGATGAAAGAAAATGGCGACCAACTAGATTTCTGTGTCTCTCAGAGCGCGTTGAAGGCTGTGATGTTGACATTTCGACCTCCTTGTCGTGGTCTTTCTCAGGGCTGGTCTACTTAGCACCACAGCAAGATGGCGGAAACGTCGGCATCTCATCCTGCGTCGTTGCGTCACCCGGACAACCAAGAGCACTCATATCAATAAATGTTCAGAAAGATTCTAATAACCACAGTCATAAAAAACAGTAAATCCTCGCCCAAACAAAGAGAAAAAACTACAACGAGTCCCATTCTTGACGCCCTTCTAGTAGGCTTCTTTTAAGATACCCCCAAAACATTGTAATGTAATTAGTCAGTGATTTTAATTTTTTATTTGCGGATCCAATTTTCGAAATGAATTTTAAAAATGAATTGATATCTCTTTATTACCATACTAGGATTGTATTGTCTCAAAGAAGAGGGAAATACATCCGTCAGCGATTTTATTTTTTTTACGAATGGGATTTTGATGCAAAATGGATATTTTTCTCTGTATTATGAAAGGATACTTTATCTGTATATGAAAGAGTTCATTGGCAATCATTTAAACCTGATTTTACGGTCTTATAAATAATATTTTGTCGGGTTTTGTGTACAACTTGAATAATATTTCTGCAAATTGGTCATTATTCTACACTTTTACCTTCAAAAAATGTTTCGTTACACGTATATTTATTTTTATTTTAGTTCGTAAATTCGATTTTATATATTGTTATGTGTGTATTCACGTCATTTTCAAGTGATCTTAATTTCCTGAGTGTGTGTTATGAGGGATGTGCAAGGAAAAAATCATAATAATTTCGAATAATACGTGTCATGAAGTCCATAATCAATTATGAACTCTTGCGCAAGGATTGTTACCATTCTTAAAAGGTCCAATAGCATTTCTACTTATTAAGTAGATCAGTGGAGAGGTAGATACCTTCTAATAATTAAATAGAGGGAAAATTATATACACAGGGTGATTCAGCTCTCGTTGCTCCTAAGGAATTCTGTGCTAGAGTACACTAAATTATTCATATGTGCAAAAGAAAGAAGTGTGCACATTATTCAAAATTTTGAAAATGTAAGGTTTTTGTCATTTGTCAATTTTTTTCATAAAGGTAGCTCAAATATTACATTAAATATTGTTTCCTGTTGTTATTACCTACTTATATAATGAATATGAAAAGAGAGAGAGAGAGAGAGAGAGAGAGAGAGAGAGAGAGAAATCGATTTAAGTGCTATTTAGGCTACTTTATTCCAATTTGCGTATACAGTCAAAATTCCGCAATTTTCACATCGTGTAACACGGGCTCTGTAAGTGTTCAAAATGACCTCCTCTTGCGTAAACGCAAGAAAGAGCATACCACACTGCCTCTGTGACGCAAATCCAGATACAGAGGCGCCAAAGACAGAATGGCGTCTTCGTCCGATCCTCCTATCTGGAAACTACATATCTAGGTATTCCCGAACTCCGCGATGCTTAAGTGAGGCTGCGGAATCTTGCTAATTCAACATTTGTGCCCGAAAATTCGACGGGACGTCCTCCACAAGCGATAAGGAGTATATGCGTTATAAAAATTAGATAGTTAATTGCTCTCAAACTCTCGGGTAAGAAGTGAGGACCGATGATAAATTCATCCATCCTTGGTGAGATACGCTTCATGCATCATATGCATTTTCGTTCGCCCATATATAAAAATAATGCACATTATTTTTGTTACAGTTCTTTTAAAATACGCTTCATCCGTTCAAAATACTTTTTCAGAAATACTTGGTTTCCTTTACATTTGTGCAGTAAATGCCTCGAGAATTCATAACGACGTTGTACGAGTAAGTATGTACTCGGCAAATGCTGCCCGCGCTGGAAATGGAAAGGTCGTAATCTCTCCGTAATTGTTTGCCAAGTGAAGGACTGCAATGCGTTGATCTCGCACGCTGTTTGCCTTGCCCTCGCTTCTGGGGCTTAGCAGATAGTATTCATAACTGAGTTTTCCAGAGAAGTGAGGAGACGAGGTGAAGCCGCTTGCTCACTTGCCAGAGCCCGTGTTGCACAAGCCAAGCGCATAGTCCAAAGTTTAACGTTAATTATTTACAAAACGACGAAGACTATCCAATTTTGGGACGTGGCAATGAAAAGCTGCCGAAGGAGACATGGAGTTGCATATACGGCTTTTATACGCCTCGTATTCATGCCTGTATTATAGAACAGTAAATGTAAGTGCACGCGTTGGTTTCTTCATAAATATCGTATTAACCAGTAAAGAAAACCTCTCTAAATGGAAATAATGCGTTAACTTATTTACAAGTGACTCCTTAGAATAGTAAATTTACAGTACAACTTTTTGAGAAACTCACTCTATTACCCCTTCTATTATTGAATGGTAGTTATTGTTATTAAAAATGGAGAGTAATCATTGTTTGATTTCTTAAAAAAATATTAGTATTGTTTATTGATATTAATGAATGGTTAGCCTTTCATGTTTCAATTTGCAGTGAATTTAAATTTGTATTACAGTGCAATTATTTTTCTGTGTTTTGCTTATATTTTCCATGAGGCGACTACGATGCATAGTGTCGTGGTGAAATGCGTGATAGAAATGAGCATGTTTATCATAGTCTTATCATTCCTTCGTTCGCGGACTTGTACCTGGTCGAAGCTCTATCGGCAGCCTGCCAAAGAATTCACGCCTGAACGACGCAGTTGATGGTTATCCTAAAGCTAATCATTACGTCTATACTATGTCTGTTGTTTTCTAAATGGAATCGTAGCAATTGTTTTCTGTGAACGTTTTGCATAGCGATCAAAGCCAAATGAATGAATCAAATAGAGATTGTGATAAATACTGTGAAAATCCGCTTTGTCTGTTCAACTCAGTCGTGTAGAGTATCAGTGAGGTTATAATTGGAAGTTGTTTGTTCATCATCCTCAGTTCTGAGAAGTCTTTCGGCAAATGCTGAGAACCGCCGAGGGCTTCACGGTGCGTACTTTAGAACCATCCTTATTTGCTTATTTAACGTCAAAAAAACTTCAAAGCTCTTTGTGACACACTACGGGGAAAGGTGTAATCTGTGCTTATTTTCTCTTAAATCCCTACCCTAGCTCTTATATTAAGTTGCATTACAAATACAGATAGCATCGAGAGTTTTTTGCATGATTTGATAGCAAAGTAATTTTCACTTCCGTTTAATAATAACTTATTGTAACGACAATTCAGATTAAGATTTTGACTAGCGTATCTAATTATGACCTCTGAATGAATCGACTAACCGCGAGAATGTGGATTATTTGAGAAATCATACATCCCACAGAGATTAAGAAAACATGCACAAATACATGTTTTATGTTTAGAAGAAGAAAATGGACATCTCAGCGTATATTCAAAATACATTTCTATTTCTTTGGAACGGTCAATAAGAACTGTCGTTCTCATGGAAAATTGAGAGTTATATGACATGCGTTTTGCATGAGATTTAACTATGCGTACATAATTACAAAATTGTAGAATAGTACTCCAGGTAACTTCTATTTTGGGTGTTTTATTTTTTCAGACACCTATGTTTTAATTACTTCAAATAATATAGTACGTACATATAGTTTACTATTATAAATTTAATTAACAACTTAAATACCTTTGAAAACACTTCAAATTTACATATCGTCAACAATAGTTTTTATGCCTTTGAACCTGATTTCTTGCCAGAGACTAATGAAATGTTGAATGACAACAGGCAGAGGGAATGCAGAATGTGCTGTGTCTTATTAGAAGAGAGAATACAGAGGTTCGAGGTGGAGGTAGACATTTTAATTTATTACAGCACTTTTTTCATATTCTTTTTTCTTTCTTTCTAGATAACAAAAGTGTTCGTTATGACTCCCTTGATTTTGATTAGGCATAACGTACAGAATATGATTATGTTCAGACAAATGAAAAACAGAAGTAAAATTCGCGAATTTGTTGACGTTTACCTATTATTACATCAGAGGAGATTGAATTAAAACCATAGAAGTACAAATATCTATTATGATATACGACTTTTTTTATTTTCTATAGGTTATAAATAATAATCATTCTTAAGGCAGATTTCTGAAATTTTGAAAAAAATATGATTTATTTTCTTGGCATTATCATTAAAAAGATGTTGAACATAGTGGAATAAACATTGATTTCCAACTCAAGAAACTATATTGTGCATGCTAATTGTCGTTCCTATTTTGTTTCAACAGTTTAACGAGCGCTTTTCCTCTGGGGCGTGTAGCAGCCGACACCAATGCGTGCAGTCGCCTATACAGATGGCGGTAGTGCCGGGGTGAGTGAAGGGAAGCGGTGGCAGTGGCGACGGCGACTACAGTGGCGCGGGGACGGCGTCGGCTGAGGTCCGGGAATGAGCGGAGGGCGGCCATTTTGCCATTCCTCCCCCATCCCCCCCGCCCCCCCCCACCCCCGCCCCCGCCCCGCCCCGCCCCGCCCCCGCACAATGCGCTTAATACGCCGCGCGTGCGCTGAATCCAAGCGCGCGCCGCGACTTTCAGAGGCAACTTTTGCGCCGCATTCATTTGTTTAATTGCGTCGCCCCGGGGTGTCGCTATGCAGAAATTTAATTTCGCCGCGGCGCGCGCTGGTGTTTCATTCACGTCTCTATATTTGCGCGTTTATCAGCTCGAGGTCGCCTGCAGTTTACGGCGGCGCCGCCGTTTTAAATCTCTGCGTCGGCGCCGCGAGAGGCGCTTGTGTCGTGTTGTGCGCTCGACAGTCTTTGGTTCTCTGACAGCAGCTGGATGGCCTGTCGCTCGCTCTGTTGCTGGGGAGGAGAGCGTGGTGTGAAGCGGAGCGATGTGTGTAAAGAGCGATTTTTATAGGAAAGGACCTTTTATACTGCTAGTACTGGCAACATAACTGAAAGTTCTGTGGTTTTTACGTCCTTTGGAGTCTTCTTCCACCATTCGTGCGTTTGCAATTGGCGAACTTGTAAATTGCGACGACGGTTCCTTTTGTGATAACCTCGCCCGACGAAAATATTGTACTCCACGAAAAATAATTGAAATTAGGAAGTGCAGTGCTATCTGTTGCCCGTCTGTAAAAATTATTTTTTATAAACATTACATTGAACATACTTTTGTGTGATAAGTATTACGTTTATTTTAAAACTGAGTATGGAATGTCAGTTGTGTACTGATGCACATGTTTACGAATCCTGTGCTGTAAAGTGGCGAGCTGTGATCGAGAACGTTTCGTTGCTCCGTGCTTTGCGTTATATATTTATTACTATTATATAATAACACGGTTGTGAACCATGAGAAGCCATGATATTTTAACGGGAGCCATGTACAACCATAAACAGTTTACGAAGAGGCGTGGGGGATCAGCTGTTGCGGCGAAGGGATACTACTCTTCATTGCATGTGATGTACACTTGTTTAGTGAACCGTCATTTTGGCTCATTATTAGGTGAATTATTCTTTAGAATTACGCATTTTCTTAGTCGTGGATCGCAGAAAATCATATAATGCTACTGTTATGATACACGGTGGTGTTGGGCGGTTCCAAATGAAGTCGATTTACGGTAATTTCTTTATTTTCGTTGTGTTCTCCACCAACATCATTGGGTGTTGGTGCCGATATTTCTGTTAGAGATTCTATGACGTCCCCACCCTTGTATTAATCACTGTCCTTCGATCCCCTGATTAATCAAAGTAAGAGGATTTTTATGCCCTAAAAATTTTGTATTATGCTTTTAATAATAAGCATTTATGAACATTTTGAAATAATTTCTTTAATATGCAATTAAAATTAGAAAAGTTTCATTTCCTGTATAAATGTTTATTGATAAAATTCCGGAGAAGCATATTTGGAATGAAAGATTATATTTTTGTGCAAACATAATATAAATCAGCTTACTTCGCGGGAGAAGTAAATATGCACCCTAGTAAAGTACATTGTATGTCTTATTTCACTTTCTCTGCCTGGTTTAAAAATATATCAAAAAATATCCTACATTTGTACAAGTGTTTTATCATCTATAGTAAAGAAAATCCCCAAACTGAGATAAGCTCTTTGTAGTCAATGAATACTCGCAAATAAATAAATTCTGTGAAAACATGAAATGTTTTACAGATAAGTCTCTATTTTAAAGAAAAATGAAAAATATGCTGCTATAACTACCCGATTGAGCACCAAAAGGAAATATCGGCAAAATATGCACAAATACACATTGACATATGAATCTACATAGCATCCAATTCTAACCTAATATCAAGAAATTTCATTTAGGCCTTGAAGCAAAGAACAAAAATATTCTAAATCATAGAAACCGCTCCCTATTAATCAGCCTCCTTGCAATTCGCACCGCTGAGGTTCATAGACCTCAATAACGGACCCAAGGACCCGTAGTGACCCTACGACCAGTTTACACGGTCATTTGTTCATTTTTTCGTCGGTTCAGTGAAGTGGCGGACCAGACTGTCTGTATTTTGCACAAAAAATGACACACGAATCATTTTTCGGTGCAGATTTAATCCAGTTCGACTACCGCGCTCCTGGCGTCACGTTTTGTAACTATCTTTGATTTGCTATACGGGTAATGCGATTTGTTCCTTTTGTACAGTTTTGAGAGCGTTTCAACGTATTCAATTGAAACAGGACGTGATTATGCAGTGAGAAATAAAACATGTGCTGAGTTATAGTGTTGTCTCGTAATATAACGTAACTGCATTTGTTACCGTTGGTGCTATGTTCAACTGTTTGATCTACAGCGACATACAGAGGAAATATTTTCATCTCGATTAATTGCAAAAAACTAAATGATCGTGAAAACCCTTGATCTCGTGCATCTTGTTCCGATACCGAATCACTAGTACGTCGAATTAAATGACCATTTTCCATCCATTTTCTTTACAGAAAAATGATGGTAACATGACCGTGTAAAACTTGCTTTAGAAGTGCCTGATGTTGGAAAAGGAGGGGGCGGATAAGTGGAGCGCACTTAAAGTTCCTTAGACCCTTCGACAGCCATTTAGTTGGTCTATCTGAGTAGCCGATATCAGTTAGGTGGACGTACCTTAACAACCTTATCTAAAAGGGTAGCTGATTCAAATACCGCCTCGGGCATAGATGATAGTCTTTGTGTAGCGGCATGTTTGGGATGTTTCCAAATGCAATGCAATGTATGCAATACCTCAATGTATCATCCAAAAATAGAAAATCCTTTCTCCACTCTGTTTAGAAGTAGTAAATAGAGATAGAGGTTACTTAATGATCTGTTGCAATTATTACAATACCGTAGAATGCTTTGGCGTAACATTTCTATTCAATTGAGAGAGCAAATTATTATATTTCATACACTAGGCTTTAAATATTTATTTATTAATATAAGTTTGAAAGTGAATAGAAATTCTATATGTACACCTTCAGTTAATGCTTGCCTGGGAAAATGCTTGTTTTCGGTTTCTGTGTTTCTAAGTCATTTGTGAATACACTTAATATCTCATAGTAAAAGCTGGTCGTAATTACAAACAATTCTGTGCATGTATTAAATGGGGTGCTTGTTAATAAATTATATATTGGAAATTGAGACATAGGTTTCTCGCGAAATCTTAATAAACTAATGATGGGGATACTCTTTTCAAATTGAGAAATATATTTAAACAAAATGTAAGAATGAAATTTAGATTTTTATTTGAGTTCAGAGCCGAAACACTGAAAATATCATCTAAGAGATAATACAAGGGGCCCTCTTTTTATATCACGATGAGGGAGCAAACTGTTTCAAAAAGTAATTTGTGGCTCTCGTCAAACATTATATTAAAATACCCATTCTCAAAAATTAACAGTTTAGCTTATGTATCAAGTAGAACAATCTTATTTTTCGATAAATATCAACCAGAAAAAAATATTGATTACAAATTTAACGCTGTTGTTCATGAAAATGTTCTGCTTTTTATTAATTTGTTGTGCTTCAGTGTCATAAATTGCCATGAGGCACAGAATATCATATCTACACCACTTATTTTTATATTTGAATGCAGATGATATTCAAAAGCAATTAATTTTTTAATTGGCAATCACATTGGGTGCGTAAATTTTCGTTTAAACTGAAAAAATGAATCATTCACACTATACATACAGTAGCTTGGAATCACCCGCTTTAAAATTATGAGAAAATACTTTAAATAATCATCAAAATTTCAAGACATGATTCTGGTCTCCTGGCCAAAATGGGTGTGTCTATAGGTTTTAATTGTCTATATTACTACCAATTCTAATTGTCTATACATTCCTATCTCCGCGGAACTCAATAATTTCAATAAAGAGAAATAAACGTATCTGTATCTCCTTCATAGACAGTACAACACTCTATGGGGCAGAAGTCTGGACACTAAGAAAAAAAATGAAAGCCAAAGTTCAAGCAAGAAGATGTAAACTTTCTCTGTTAGACAAAATAAGAAATGAAGTGAAAGAGCAAACAACATTGAACGATACGATCGAAATGAAACTAAAATGGTATGGACTTACGACAAGGTTGAAATCTGATAGACTTCCACAAAAAGTTTGCGAATGAATTACAAATCGAAGAAGATACAGGGGAGGGGAAGGTCAAGAAGGACATGGAACATGGAAATAACTGAAGCCATGGAAGAGAAATGGAGGAAAATGACCTATGGAATAAATAGGCTTGGAAATTCGGATACGGAAAACGGCTAAGGCTGTAGTATTGCTAAATAGATAGATCTTTATCTTTGAGTTATGCAACTAGAACGTAAAATCGTGAGTTATTTATATGTATAAATAATGGAATATAAATAAAATAAATTCTTCAAAAATCTTGAAATCTTTTCGGTTAAGACATCATAATTTGACTATTTAATAAGCCAAGAACTCGCCATTTCCCGTATATTTACTTATGATAAATATCAATACGGAAGCGAAGGACAGCCGCTGAGTCTGGAGGGGTCTCAGGGAAAACAGATTCATTGTGCGTCATCATACGAAGGGTTGATCATACGATTATCATACAATTGGTGAGAGTTCAAAGATACTTTTTTTTCTCTGGAATACGTTAAAACGTGAAAAATCCGGAAATATTGAAAAAACCGAGAGGTGGCTTAAAGCACCAACTGATTTCACTCCAGTGCCTCTGTCCGAATGGTCTTAGGTTCGAGTACTGACGGTGGCAAGATTATCGACACTAGCTAAAAAGCTAGATCGAGTTCTGTCACTGTCTGGAGGAAACTTCTAGCTGCCGGCACTTATCGGTACTTTTCCGTGGTTTCTCCGATCAATTCCAGGCGAATGCCAGAGCAATGCTCTAACAAAAGTACCAGGGCCGTTTTTCACTGCGCGATCTTTCCTTACCATTCATTGTCATAATCTACCCCTTACTTACCCATACTTCGACAAACATGCACTACACTACGACACATCCCGGAAGACCGGTCGGGAGCTCAGAGCTTGGCCTCGCAGATGGGAGATACTTGGTTGGGAAAATCCCACTAGACGACGGCAGGTCAGCCGCGGATCTCACCATCTAGCGCGGGGAAATTCACCGCCATCTCCAGAGCAAAAACAGCATTCACTACACTTTAGGGAATAATGATCGTAGCAGTTGACGTGCCCAAAACCAATCCATCCATTAAAATATTAGGAACAGTGAAAAATAGAACTTGGTAATACTAATTGCTGGAATATTACCATGCGAGCTTCGCGTTCATTAAATTGTAGTGCTTGCGATGGGTGCGGTAACTGCGATGTATGAATGCGAATAAACATGGCTCATTATATAATTGCAGTTTGAAGTTGTAGTGATTAACAAATTTCAGATTCAGTAATACTGCTCCCGAGACTGAATTATTACCTGGAACCCGACATGAGTCGATAAAATGGTGAAATTGTTACAATTAAATCATTGTACGATAAAATCGAATCGATGACTTTGTACAACATAATATTCTCTTATATTCTAAATCTTAATAAAATTTCAAGAAGTACTTTCCCAAGCTATTTCCACAAAGTTATTGTAACATGTATTCTGCGTAATATTCCTTTACAACTTTAAATGTGCATTTCAATGAAGAATATTCATATTTTCTTCCCATTTTTTTAAATAAATACCGTCCATTATGTCATAGGTTTCATTTCTCTCAACTTCTTTTCAGTTCTCTTCTCTCTTTTCGATCTTCGATGGTTCTTTAGAATATGAGCTTCGTCACTTTCTTGAAACTAAATTAGTGAGAGAACAATATCATTTTAAATTATCCAGTGAACACATTTTAAACACTTTGTTACTAATTATATCGAATTACAATTTGCGATTAGTATAAATGGAATTCAAGGCCTTATTCTTCTAAAGATATAATTATGATCCAAGTATGTACGCAGATATTGCCAAATGTTCAGCATGTTGTTTGAAACAAAAATCATCAAAACCAAACGATATTGTTTTGCAGGCTGCAAATAAAATGTGCTTCGAAACTTGCGTTATGATTCGTAATTGCGTTATTGTGCGGTAGTGACTTTGCGAGGCGTGGTGGGATATTACAAAGGTTGGATATTACGGCTGCGTAGCGATTATTGCAAAGAAGGCAATGACATGGTTATTGCAGCGCAGGACGTCATTGTGTGGCGAAACGCGGTGTAACACATTGTTCCCTTTCGTGCCAACACTGCGGCAAAGAGTCAGTTGCCCTCTGTAGCCAAGCGATACTGAGTGCGACACGGAAAATGCGGTGTGGCATGCCACATCGCATAACAATAATGGTTCAAAGCGAGATATTTGAAGTACAGCGCACCTTCCTACACCACAGCATGATTTAGCATAAGGTACCTTGGTGCAGTAACACGTCGATACCTTTTATAATTCAGCTTGTCAAGATGTGGCGATAGAATGACGTGGTGCGATGTGGTGTGCATGGTATAGCACTTCAAAGACGTGAGAGACAAGGTTGTGCAGGGTGATGCTACTCGGGATTGACGAGTGGATTGATCGGGATCGATGGATTGACGAGTGGATTGGCGAGTGGATAAACGAGAGGTGTGGCGTTGCATCGCTGTGTGGCGCGCCTGCTTTACGTGGAACTGTGCCATGTGGAGCTGTTACGCCTAGTGAACACGTGAGGGGGAGTGTGGGTTAGCACGGTGTGGCGTAGCACGGTGTGGCGTAGCACGGTGTGGCGTGGCACGGTTTGGCGAAGCACGGTGTGGCGTAGCACGGTGTGTCGTTGTACGGTGTGGCGTAGCGCGGTCTGGCATAGCACAGTGTGGCGTAGCACGGTTTGGCGTAGCACGGTGTGACGTAGCACGGTGTGGCGTAGCACGATGTGGCGTAGCACGGTGTGACGTAGTACGGTGTGGCGTAGCGCGGTGTGGCGTAGCACGGTGTGGCGTAGCGCGGTGTGGCGTAGCACGGTGTGGCGTAGCACGGTGTGGCGTAGCACGGTATAACGTAGCGCTGTGTGCGCGCAGAACAGTGTCGTAGCGCTGTGTGCAGCGCGGCAGAGCAGCGTGGCCCAGCGCTGCATAGGCAGCGCGTGTGGCGGTGGGCGTGGCAGGCGCCGGGGCAGGCGTTGCGGCGGCGGCGGCGGCAGCTGGGCCGTCACGCGTTATAGCCTCGCATTATGACGAGCGCTCTCGTTCATTTGCGGCTTAACGCAATTAAGCGGCGCCGGAGAGAGCTTGCGCGCGCGCGCCCGCCATATTAGGTCGCCTGATGCAGTGCGGCGGCTTCGCTCCGCGAGCGCCTGCGGGCGCAGAGGCGAAGAGCCGGCGAGGGCACTCGCCAAATGGTGGCGAGGGGGGCGGTGCTTCGGAAGCAGCGAGGCGGAGATCTGCGGTGCCCGAGTGTCTTCGTTACAAGCCTCGCGACAACTGGGAAAAGTTCTTATTTGCAGCCAACCGGCGCCTGTATTCTGCGTACAGGTTAGTTAGGCAGTTAGTGCAAAATGGTTCAAATACGTGTTCAAATTAGTCAGACTGTATTTTGGTCTTCAATTTAAAGATAGAATATTAACATAAATTCACTGATTTATGTCAATAAATAAATTACATGTGATACATAATAACAGCAGCGTTTCGGAAATTAATTATTTCCTTTATTTATTGCTTATTATCATTTTATGTTACAGTCTGACAAATTTGAAAAAAAAACAGACAGAAAAAATAATCTTTAAATAGGTGCTCAGTTTACGGTAGAATCGGGGACGATTATTACATAATTGTTCACTCACAGCATTTATATAATGAAAAATTAATTCAATATAATATATCTTTCTCATCAAACACGTTCATTTCAACAACGCTAACGTTGTTGGGAATTTACTTTTTATCTTAGTAAAGAAGTGTATGCATTTGCGCATTTCTTATTACAATGTTTTGTGGGTTGTTGAATGATTCACTTAGGATAGTGTAATGAATTTGCGTAAAATTTCACGATACTCTTTAAACCATGGATATTCTTGTGGTGATTAGTAAACATTACCCAAGATGCCAGAGCAAACAATTATTTTATCTGAAAAGCGTATGAAAGACCAGAAAGGTATAGCTGTGATGATACCAGTAATTTTGACGTATAATATGTCGCAATAAGATGTATATTTGTGTTTAGATATGTTATATTTAAATATTTCTCTTAAAACTTCGCGGAAAAAATGATGGAACCAATTTATTAACCTTGAGAATCTAAATAAATCTTACTAACAATCTAGAAACAGGACATTATTTTATTGCCTACTTTTACTATGAAAAACTGAGCAATATTGTATGAAAGTAATCGACGAACCTCAAATCATTCAGTCGTATCCGGCAATTTATTATAAACAACCTTTTAGTTAAAATTCTCTAAGTTTAACTGTGAGCTCTTAGAATGCTTCCCTATTGTAGATCATTTAAAACACAAAGTTATTGAATAAATGCGAAACATATTTGAAAGTAAATTTATTAAATAAATAGAAGTCTCCAAATGTATTTTAACACGACACGAAACAGCATTCCATAAGAAGCGAGTGTTCTTTTGTGATATTATTAAATAGAGTCTTTTAGAAACGATTAGGCAAGTGACAAATAATATCGTATTCTAAGAGCAAGTGTGAGTGTAGTTCATTAGCATGTCTATAAGAAATGACGTGTGTTGGGAAAAACGTGAGGGGCTTTCGTGGGCGTTGAGGCCAGAGTCTTTCTCGCATGCGCACATTATAGTGCTTCAGTAAACCATATCAGGAGAGTCCTTCAGATGTCTGGGGCAGGCAGAGCTGCCTCAAATGCAATAATGTGTTCCAGGCCGCCTGCGGTAGCCCATTGCAGTTGCTTGCATAACACTCGCCCATCACTAAACGAAAGCCGATCGCCTCTCCTCCCGTAGGGCAACGCGTCAAGCTGTGAGTCCCACCGGTGGTTCGCAGATATGCGCTCAGTCAGGACTTGTTCAGGGGGCCACTCACGTGAACAGATCTGCTCTTGCACACTCTACGTTAATGTTACAACATATACTAATATTCACTCAATCACTCTTTAATCGTTTGTCTTCTTCACCTGCCATCATCACTTATCTTTATCTAGATAGACTGATCCCGACATCTTATTTAAATTAAAAAAATCATATGAGGTTATGGGACCCAGGTGGTCGCAACAGTGTCTGCTGAACATTAATTCCCCAGCAAAATTCTATAAAATATTTGCTCACAATTCTCGCTCTTTAGATACTCACCCATGGACTTCAGTGTCATTAAAAGTTGAAAAGTCCATCAACTTATATTAAAATATATTAATTGGAACGATGAAAAATGCGTGAGGCGGACTGGAAGCTGTGATATATGACGAAGAGGAGATGGAAAGAGCGTATGGAAGAGGAGGAAGAAGGACGAAGAGGAGAAGGAATGTAAGAGGAAAGAGAGCATATCCGGTCTGTTCGTAGAGTCGTCATTAGATTCTGCATTTCGGGTAAGATCCACGGGCAAACCACGCGGAATTTGTGGCGGACCAAGTATGCTTTCATAGGCTTTCTTGTTGTTCTCCCATTCCATTGACCTCTCTAACTACCGATTCTCCATTACCATTCACATCATAATAATTATCGCTCATTTGATTATCATAGGTATGCCACGAATGCTTTGAAAATTGTCGATTAACTCCTACCGCGCGAAGCGAGGAGAGTATTTATCTCAGAATTTACACACTAATGGTATGTAATGGGGCCATTGCACGAGTAAAATGATGTCCAACAGAGTTCCACGATGCACCTAATATTGAAAAGAAATTAAAGCAATGTTAAAATCAAAGAGATTAGGTATGTTACAGTGCATACGCTGTTTATTGGACATCAACATAGCCCCCCTGAGATAGATGGTCGATTCGGATAGCCGAGATCTCTAAGGCAATAGTGTCGTCGCGATCTCGGATCGAAGGATCGCGAGCCCGAATCCTCGAGCATGGATGCATTTGTGATCGTCCCTTCACCCTTCATCGTCATCCTATCACTTCATTAAAGAAGGATTAATAATTACCTGCATGAGCAGAAAGGCCTTGCCCTTAACGGGATGCGCAGTTGGCCAATAATAATTTAAAAACAGAGATAGATGAGCCACAGTTTATGATTGGCAAGAAAGGCAAAGCGGTAAGAAAATTCGGATAGAAAAAGGACAAACGTTTTGAGATACACCACCCTGCTTGAGGCATTTTATGTGTATAGTTAAACACTATTAGCTTTAATTTCCCCAGTGGAATATTCGGCTACATACTTTTAATTATCTTCGACGTTGAGAGCTCTCTAAACTTCACACAAATGTATATAAGATGTAGAGGATTCGCGAACCAAAGTATGTGGTAGGTTACGAAGAGGAGATGGTTAGGGAATGCAGAGAGCAGGCGTGGCGCGGTGGCAGTGGAGCGTGATGGAAGAGATGAAAGGGAGCGTAGACAGAATGAACGGGGGCATTGTAGGAAGATGTGAAGCATGGTAGGGAGAAAAAATTCTAGCGATCTGATCGGTAGTTTTCCGTGGTTTATATGATCAATTCTAGGGAATGCGGTGGCAGTACCATAACAAATTGGCCACGGACCGCACGCGAACTTTCTTTCCTCTTCCTTGTCTTATCCTCACCCCTTACACACACAATTTCATACACTAGTAGTAGACTCAGAAGCTTAGGTTATGTCCTGGCTAGGGCGGTACCCCACTGGTGGGAGATACCTGGGTGGGAATAACCGGAAGCTGCCTGGTAGGTCGGCGCCGGATACGCCATCCAATGGGATAGATCATGGACACCTTCCGCGATAAAAACATGCACATGCCCGGCGCATATCTACGTCCGCTTGAGGGGATTTCCTCAACCAGGTATCTCCCACGACCGGGACACCACCGCC
>BOPP01000077.1:5458410-5477654 GCA_017312745.1 Gryllus bimaculatus | reverse complement strand
ACGTCACGCCCGCGCCACGCCCGCGCCATACCGCGCCCACGCAACGCCACGCCGCGCCACGCCGGCGCCACGCCCACGCCCGCGCGGCCACGCCGCGCGCCACGCCGCCGCCACGCCCCGCCAGCGCCACGCCACGCCCCGCCAGCGCCGCGCCATGCCGCACCACGCCGCGCCACCGCCACGCACGCCCCGCCACGCCCGCGCCACGCCGCGCCACGCGCGCGCCAACGCCGCGCCACGCCGCACCACGCCGCGCCACCGCCGCGCCACGCCGCGCCCCCGCCCCCGCCACGCCACGCCGCGCCGCAAGCCGCCCACGCCGCGCCCACGCCGCGCCGCGCTTCGCCCCGCCACGCCTCCCCACGCCTTGCCCCCCCGGGCCCCACGCCGCCCCTCCTGAGCCCCCAATTTATGCGCTGCGCTATTCCAACGCCCCCGCGCAGCCGTCTGACCAGCGGGCATCGGCGACGCGGCGCAACGCCGGGAGTCGTTTTCGAAATGGGCTCCTCGCGCCATTGTCTTTAGGATTTTGAACGCGGCGGCAAGGAAAGAGAACAAAGGGACTAACGAATCGTTGCGTTTTTGTTGCTGCGAAAAAAGAAGTCGTCTCGGAAAGGAGAAATTAGAACTAGCTCATTGGGAAGCGGCTGGTTTGTGTTTACTGATCCTTCAAATGTGTGACAGAAAGGGTGCGTTAAAAACAAAAGGTGCCAACGTTATTTCTTCGATGAATTTCTGTAAGTATCTTGCGGAACAATAACTGTATTGGTAGACGTAAACTTTTCTCAAGTAAGCAGCTCTCAATTTCTCACATATCTGGAACAAATAAGAGAACGACGAGAAATATCGTTTACTCGGCCGTGAAAGACACTTCAATTTTTCTGTAACAATTTTTCAACTGTAGTATAACACACCATAGGTAGCAAGATATGCTAACCGTTTTAAAACGGAAT
Source organism: Gryllus bimaculatus (assembly GCA_017312745.1). Classification (NCBI taxonomy): domain Eukaryota; kingdom Metazoa; phylum Arthropoda; class Insecta; order Orthoptera; family Gryllidae; genus Gryllus; species Gryllus bimaculatus. Next base: position 5,476,701 of record BOPP01000077.1, on the reverse strand, counting down.
ATGTATAAAAATCTTTGTGCGGAATTTTTCATTGAACAAAATCAGATTTAAATTGAATTCCAACAGAATCAATTAAATAATAGAGTGAAATAAAATTTTTGCGAATGAGCAGTGGATTATTCTGTGAATATTTATTAATTTAACTCGAAATGTAAATGAACAATTTACCAATGTAGGCAAAAAATAAAATAAATTTTCCCAAATTGAAATTCTAAATTTTAATTGCACTAGTGACTCAAGGCATCTATCCCTGATTTACGCACCCTGCTTTCATTGTTTTCACGAGCTTTTAGAGACCAGCCGCTAATTAACGATAACCTACACAGGGTAATTAAGGATATAACAAAAGGGTGAAAGCCCACTTATTTCCATCAAAACCCTCCGAACAATATTTCCAAACCAATACCACTTACTTACGTGCTCACATCACCGCGTGTAAAATGCCTTAAAGAGCTAGTGAATCACGTGCTCATTGGTTCAGCCTCAATGCAAACGAAAGCTGCCTGCGGCACGAACGCGCGCGCAGTGCCCCGCCCTGTTGTTCAGCGCTCCGCCCCCTCCCCCCCCAGCCACTCCACACACGTCTGAGACCTCACATGCGACCCGCGCGAGTGGCCCGCCGTCGTAGGCGGAACGACCGCGCACTTCGTCGGCCGCAGCTGCGCGAATTAGGAGTACGACCCGTTCCGCGCGCGCGCCCCTATTAATTCTTCCTGCGCAGACCCCTAACATCCGTTACACCCGCAACCCGCCCGCGCCGAGTTTCTCTGCCCATTTGAATAGCCTCGTGTGTCTACTACGCATCCCCTCACCTACTTATCTGGTGGCGGAGGGAAAGGAGGGCGGAATCGGGCGGGGCGGAGCGGGGCGGAGCGGTGTAAGGCGAAGCGGGGCGAAGTGGGCGGGGAAGATGGGGCGGCGGGGACGTGAATGCGCGCGCCAAACAAAGCAGCCGCATAAAGGAGCGCGGCGGTGCCCTCTAATGACTGGCTTTTAGCTGTTAATGATACAGCTGTTCCTTGATTCGGTTCTCGAAGAGCGCCGCCCTGCAGAGCAATGCAATTAGGAGGCGAGAGAGGCGGCGGAAGCGAGGGTGATGGGAACGAGGTGCGAGTGGCGGTGACGAGTTCCGACGCGGAGGGGCGACAAGGGAGGCTGACGCAAAGGACTAGCAAGGCGCGCAGGGGAGAGGTGATGGCAATTGTGAGGGTGGCGATGGAATGTGTTGTGCAGTGATGACGAGGGCGGCGATGACGAAGGTGCCTGTGACGAAGGTGATGACAGGATTGGCGATGACTAGGATGACGATGACGAGAAGAATCATGAAACGGATGACGAGAGGGTAATGACGAAAGGGATAACGACGAAAGGGGTGTCGGCAAAGGGAAGAGGAAAGAGGTGACGAAAGTGATAAGGACGAGAGTGGCGATGGCGAGGTTGGTAATGATGAGGGTGACAGTTACGAGAGTGCAAATTCGAGTGTGGCATTGGCGAAAGTGGCAATGGTGGGAGTAGCAATAAGGAGAGAAGGAATGGTGAGAGTGGCAGTTACCAGTGTGGCAATTATGAGAGTGGCAGTGGCGAGGGTGGCAATTACGAAAGAAGCAATGCGAGTAGCAAAATGATGAGGATAGGAGTTCAAGAGGGTAGTGAAGTCGAGTAGCCTGACACCAAGAGTGTCGGTAACGAGGGAGGCGGCTAAAGAACAAAATAATGAAATGGGAAAGAAGAGGAGGTGACGATGAAGGAGAATAAGGTTGACGAGAGATTTTGAAGAGGAGTACGGCGAGAGCAAATATGGAGACACCTGGTGGCAAATGTGAAAATATAGACGAAAACTATCTTCTAAATACATGAGCAACATAGTGGTGCTTGTAAAACAAGGCAAGATTATGACAAGGATTTTACTCGAGCTAGAATAAAACAAGAAGTAACTGTTGAGTATGCGAATGTAAGGCTAAGTTAGGAGCAAGTAAGAAAGAAGTGGGTCAATACGATGGTACTGATAAATGATGTTGACATAAAATGAGTTAATTCAGGAGCAAAGGGAGCAACTACTGTAAATACGCAGTGGTGGTGAAATTGTAAGAATTGAAACGAGCGGTAAATTAACTGAGACATATGGAACCTTATCATAACCGCAAGAGAAACACTGTGATGAGAGTGATCCCTAGGCTGGATTATGTAAGCTCTGGGGGCCTCGTGATAGAACGAAGATGGGTGGTTGGCCAACTATGCTGCGAGAGACAACGGAACGATGAACGCATTTAGCATGGGCGAAGAGGCGTAAGTTACCCGTATGCCCGTACTCGTATACCGATACATGCCGATACTCGTATACCCGATGGGATAGAGCATGTCGAGAGGAAAGGAGGAAAACGTGAACTAAACAGAGGGCAGCAGGACGGTTGTCGCGGCGTTGAAGCACGCTGTGGAGTGAGCGTGGCATCAAAAGTGAGCGGCTTGAGAGCCGAGTGGCGGAGAGCGAGCGTCACCTACGACTGACAGACGCGGCGACGAGCGGCGTGGGAGGCACTGTAAAAACGGGTGGAGTCCGGGCCCTTTCGGTGCGACGTAAATCCCCGAGTCGCAGATGTAGGACAAAGTTAGGAGAGAGCCAGGATTACGGGAGTCGAGAGGGGGATGACTACTCTACATAATGTTGGTGATGTAGTAAAATAGACGCTTTGAGAAAAATTAGTCAGTATGGAGTAATGGATGATAGATTTGTAAGCAGTATAATTGTCAGCGAATGAATTGATGAGACGAAGAAAAGAGAGAGAAATGTAAGAAGATGAAATCCTTTATTTTGTTACGAAATGAATTAAAGATGGATTTGATTATGAATAGAAGATTAATTCTATTGGGACACAACAAGTGCTTGGATGGAAGTGGGGAAGATTTGCACGACATGGAATACAGAGAAAGAAGGCGACATGTGATCTAACGAGTGAATGAGGAAAATTTCATGAACAGAAGATTGTGCATAATGAGGAAAGCATTACGACACCCGCAAGAAGAGACGCGGGTTACGTCCTCGGTGACGGGCACCCCACGACCACTCCGCCCGTCGCTTTGCAACACGGCCGCCCAAGCGAGGCAGGACGTTCGCTGCAACTGCGCCAACGCGTGTTCACTGCCCGTCGAGGCAAGTGCGGCGCTGGTCGGCGGCAACGAGGGCAGGGCACGGCGCCGGGCGGAGCGGGCCGGGCGAGGGGGCGAGCGCGGAGATGGCTGCGGGCGCTGGGCCATATGACGCATACGGCGCGCACTCGCCCGCGCACGGCCGCGGCCAAATGAGGCGCTTTGGCGCGCCGCTTTCAAACTCACGCGGAGGGAGGGCGCCGCGCGTGACCTGCTCAACGGCTGGGGCGGCGGCGCCCGAGGCACCGGCAGAGGCAGAGGCGGAAATGGTGCAGGGGCGGCAGTGGAGACGGAGGCGAAGGCGGGGGTGGAGGTGAAGGCGGAGGTGGAGGTAAAGGCGGAGGTGGAGGCGGCGGTGGAAGCGGCGTCGCAGGTGTCGGCGGAGTCCGAGGCGGCGGCGGCGGCGGTGGCGGAGGCGGCGGCGGCGGAGGCCGAGTCGGAGGCGGAGGCAGAGGTGACGGTGGAGTCGGAGGCGGCGGCGGAGGTGGCGGCGGAGGCGGCGGAGGCGGAGACAGAGACGGAGACGGAGACGCAGGTGGAGGCGGAGGCCGAGGCAGCGGCAGAGGTGGCGGCGGCAGTGCTCCAAATAGGGAAGATGCGATTGTATAGACGCGGTGATATGTCTACAGGCACCGGAGGTGGGAAGGCGGAATGGGAAGGCTATGGTGGCAAAGGACGCATAAACGATTGCCACAGAAGCTGCAGACGAATCACCGGTGACTCCCAGAAAGTGAAGGTGGAGATGAAATCGGAGGTGGATAGAGATGCGACGGTGGCGACGAATTTGGAGGTGGAGGGGAATGAAGAGTATAATTGGTAATGCGGATCAGGAATATTTGGCCATGAAGGGAATTATGGGAAGTCGAAAGTGGAGGAGAATGCCGAAGCGGGGGCATGCAAGTTGGAGGAGGAGGAGATAAAAGGGAACATGAAAAAGGAAGAGGAAAACGCGGTGGAGGAAGGGAATTCGGAGGTGGAAGGATCTGCGGAGGAGGAGTTGACAACAGCGGAGACCCTCACTCTGCGCCATGCCCAAAGGCTGGGCGAACACTGTGAGCGGAGGCGGAGGTGGAGGTGGAAGACGTGCCGCCAGTGGCAGTGGAGCGAGCAGCGCTGGTGGCGGCAGAGCGGGTTCAATGTGCTTTCGCGTTGCAAATCCGGAGGGTACTGCTTCCCAGATGCCCCCTCAGAAAATGCCATTCAAAGGTCAGAATTGTCGGAAGCGTGATTAAATTTTAATGCAGTTGTTTATTCATTTTAAAAAAATGTTTTCAAAATACGTGTCTCACTCACTTTTATTATTACTGATGAGTAGCTCATTGTTTTGAAGATTGAATATAAGTATACATTGCTGGAGAATAATGACCATTGGGGGTTATATTGTTAATTTTTAGAATGTTAAATATACGGGGTCCAGCACAGTTTATCGCATTTGGCTTCAAACTACAGCAGTTTAAATTAGTGTATTATGCAAATGCGTCATAGGACATCACATTTTAAAGATAGACAATACGCTAGTGTTTTGTGACGAAGTCATTAAAGTTTTACAAGATCTCAAATTATATTTTTCATTGTATATTAACTCATAAGGTTGTGAGTAGCAATCTATTTTACGAAACATCAGACAATATGGCTTTTTAAAAGGTAGATGAGACCTTTATTGGTATTTATACAATTTACAAATACAGTCTTTTGGCTTTGATAAAATTGATAAAGTTCTGTGATATTGCTACGACTGAATAAGAGGTTAATAAAAATATTTATTCCAACGTTTCCAACAGCCGAGACCTTCATTGAACTGTATTACGTAGTAAATAGGTGTTGAGAGTTCTGACTGCATTGTTGATTGAGGTAGAAAGATATTGGGCGCAAAGTTGAATATTAGAAACAAATGAACAGGTCGGGGCAATTTCATGATATCCCTAATTTCAGGTATTGAAAATAAAAATCGTAGAATTTCTTTAAAAACAAAGAAATAAAAAAAGCACTACACAAATGTGTTCGTAGATATACGATACATGTGAGCTTCAGAAAGAAAAGCAGCAAAAGGTGTATTTCACACAAATGTAGTGTGTAAAGCACACAAATGTTAACACGTATTCATATTTAAAGTGTGTTTTTTGTTTTTGCTTTAAAAAATTATAGAAATGTTGGCTATAACTCTAGGAACCAGAGTACTTGATTTGATCGTTGATTACACATTATTTCTTGCAATTAACATATTTGTTATTCTTAAGCACCAGCTTACATTATAGCCTGGCACAGACAAACATTACATGAATTATTGCTAAGTAACATCGCTATTAAATGAATGCTCGTTAAGATGAACTGTCTCTGTAAAATGTGTGTTCATAGATTTCTTTATTATTTTAGATGTTTTCTTATTTACGATAGAATTTTAATGAAAAGAACTTGGCAGCATTATGAGAAGAAAACAATTTACTGCATTTACTGCAAAGAAATTGAAATCCAGGTAGACTCGACCTGCTCCATCCACTGCCAGCACGTGCTTCGACGCGGCGAAAGCGTGATGTGCTTCGAGCTATTTTCCTGTTTCCGCGAATTTTCTTTCTCCCTTTTTCTTTGCGCAAAGGCTTCAGCTCGAGAAGTCCGACACTGATCAGGTTAGCTCGCCGGTTGAAGAGGAGCTCTCGCTTGGCCCAAAGTTGCCTTCTGAGCCGCGACGTCATTTCGTTTAAGGCTTCCCTACGGCCTGCCTTTGCACCAAACTCAAGTGTTTTCTCTCGCAGTTTTTTAACTTCTAAATTTAGTTCATTTAATTTTACTACATACATACCCAAACTTGTGATGAATTAATTAGAATCAGTAATTGGAGAGCGAAATAAAGTAATTTGAAGCATACAAACTTTATTGTTGATTCTTCATTCAACACTCAGGAAATGGGGTACATTTTTTTGGGGAATATTATATTTCTACTCGAAATTCACTTGAACAATAGGAGAAATTGACGAAGCAATCCGATGAATAAATCATTTATTATGTGAAACAATAACGCAACAACTTAATAATAAACAATATAATTACAAGCTTGTAGAATATTGGACAGTCTGCTCTACCGACAATTATTGATTATATAGTGATTTCGTCACGTCAACCACCGTGGTCAATAGTCTCTTATGAGTAATGCATGTGTTTTGTTTGGGAGATAGCAGTGATGTTTCCCCCGCTGCATGACGAAACCCGGCGCCAACCTTCCGTCGGCTAGCGGGGTTTTCCTCAACCAGATATATCCCGCCAGAGGGGCACCGCCCAACCAGGGACAAGCTCCCGAACGGTCTCCCGGAATGTGTGGTAGTGTAGTGCATGTTTTTGTTAGTGTAAGTGTGTGTAAGGGGGTGAGGAAAGGACAAGGAAGAGGAAGATGAGATCGTGGGCGGTCCGTGGCCCGTTTGTTAGGGTATTGCTCCGGCATTCGCCTGGTGTTGATCGGAGAATCCACAGAAAACTACCAATTAGAGCAGCTGCAGCAGAGAATTTTCTTCCAGAAAGCGACTGAATTCGACCTAGCTGACAAGCTAATATCGAAAATCGTGCTATCGCCGGGACTTGAATCCAGATCCTCCCGGTCAGAGGGACTGCAGTGACATCAGTTATTGCCCTGAGCCATCTCTCCCTGTCTACAGATGATTAGGATTGATTGATGTTCAAAGGGTGCTTCAATAGCTGCGATACGGATGTCCACACCCGGAGGGATTTGTTCTCCTGATGATTCTCGAGATGTCCTCCTAGAGTTTAGATTTGGAACGGGATGTACATTCGGAATACAAGCATGGTATCACTTTAATGTCGGGGTATCATTTTACTTAGTAAAATGCATGCGCTAAACCATTCCCACAAGCCTATCTTGTAGAGAGGAAAACCGGCTGTATAAGGTCTAATTTTAAACGAGTTCTACCAGTTGATGACGATTCAATATACATAATGACCCAGAATAAATGTTATAAATTTCTACCTCATGCACAAGAGACAAAGATGGTTAATTCTGCCAATGAACATATAGTGGTAAATGTGACATAACGAGGTCACTTATGTAATATTTGCCCTGATTGTCAAGCAACTGCTCAAGCACTGTTTTTCGGCAGGTCACGTTCTGACGCAGTAATGGAAATTTCCTGTATATGACGAACACGCTGTATAAGACGTTGTCTATCAATCGAAGACAGATAGGAGAGCAACTTCTTTATACGATTTTTTTCCTGCATGTTAACATTAAAAGTGAATGATCTCTCTACATGTTCTAGATATTTGTAACATTTATTCTACGATACTTTGAATAGGGTATATATACCCTATTCAAGTCTACTACCTAGTTACTTCTGTGACTTTCGTATGACTAGACATTTCAACAAATATAACTACTATAGATCTAAAATTATAAATTTTATTATGGTTCTTGACATTTCACTGCTATGTAATATAAATCAAAAATATTTGGGACTTACTGAAGTTATCAGAAGCCTTATAGAGGATTAAAATCAATTTTCAAAAATTTAAAACTACAAATAATCTTACAATATGCACCAAATCAATCGCTAATCAAGCAACACCCTGAACGTTTGTTGACTGAGCGCTCATATTATATGTCAGTGGTGTTATTGTTTTCGTTGCCATTTTGTCATTGCGCTCACCTTTCTCCCGACCGCTAATCCGTCCTCAGGCGACCCGCCCTCACCTGCGAGGACGCCGCGCCGCGCCTGCGCGTCCCCCGAGGGACCGACGTCCGCCTCGTGCCCGCCCTTCACTTGTTTCCGCCGCCGCGCCTTTGTCCGCCGACGTAACTCTGCCTGACAGGCTTTTGTCTCACCTCTGGAAACAACGGTCGCTGGTTCGCCGCGTCGCCGCTGCTGTCTGCGGCGCTCGTGTCGCGCCGGGCACACCCCGCCGGACGTTCTTTGACTCCTTCGATCGCGCCGTTGTGACGTTTGAAATATTTATTGCGTTGTCGGGCGCCCGTGTGCGTCGCTGTCCGGAGCTGAGTAAATTCTCGTTAACGACGAATTTTAAGTGTCAGCGGTTTGTTTGCCGAGGGACAGGCGCGTCGGTGCGTGTGTGGGTGATGCGTGGGTGACGTGAACGGGCTCGGAAATCCATATGGATGGGTAGGCGGACGCCGCGACCCGCGCTCTCGTTCGGCCTCAGCGGTTTCCAATGTTGGCAGGGCTGGGTCGAGGTACCAAGGCGTTGCATAATGGGGTGATTGAGCTATGAAAATCTGGTGGTGTGAAGCAAGGGACTAACTATGCGAACCGTTGCGCAGTTTTAGGATTACAGCTCCGAAAAATTAGTTTCGATGTGTCCTAATTAGAATTAATTCCCCTCTTCATACTAATAATTTTCTAATTAGCATATTACTTATTCCCTATGTCAAATTTTATAACACAAATCTTTGAACAGATTCTACAGTAACACATTTACAATGGCTAATCTGCACTTTTATTAACAAATGGAAATGAAATGACAAATATGTTTCCTGCAATATCTCAGAAAATAAAAACATAACTAGTGAATGAATATTGAGTGAATGAAAATTAAACGTGAATGGAAATAATACATAAAGTTAGTAAAGAACGTCAAATTAAGTTCAGAAAGTTTAATTAGTCTGGTTGTAATTGGCACATAAACAGTATTTTTACTAGTTATGTTACACACATACGTTTATAAGTTAAAGCATACTGAAAATAACGAAATTGTGGGGGTGCTACTCATAACTTATTTAAATATTTTAATACCACAAAACCTTTCATTCTTGTAAATATCAATATCAGAATACGTTTGATACTGGCCTGGGGTTTATTGTGTTCACTTTTGTCATAAAAGCAAGAACACATCGTAATCACCAGTGTGTAGTTCGTCGAATAAATGCAGCTATAGATTTATGGTTGTATTTATGTTCCGATATTGTATATAAATAGAAAACCTTAATTTTTAACCAAACTCTCTGCCAAGTAGATTTAAGATCAGAATATAGCACTCACAAGAAATGACAAGAAAGGAAGTGGCTAATAGTAATGTAAACAATTCAAGTCAAAATTTGTGCTAGATTCAGATGATGGTCACAATGTAACTACATTTGTATCTTACGAATGATAAATAGTTTATAAAATGTTCAACGCTGTACGAGTATTTAGAAAATAAATGCGTTTCTGAGCAGTTTTGATTACGTTTACCCACCCTAGAAAATGTCCTAAACATAATCCTCAACAAAATCCAATGAAACTTAAACGCGACTTTTCCACTTCATTTGCACAGACTAACATATCCTTGTAGATCTAGCTAACAGGCTCTCAACTGTCCTACAGTTGTACTGATAGGCGCTGACCCTCTCCACAGGTGGCTTTGGACCCACACGGTCCCAGCCCAGACGCAGTGCAGCACCCAAGCACTCGCGAACCTTCCTTTCCCAGCAAACTAATATATCAGCTAGTTTGCGCCGCATTAATTTGTTTGTTCGAACAGTAGCCGTCACTTCCCGTTCACGTTACCCTTGGCGTCGTATCGCGCGCGTAGGACGAAATTTATGGGAGTTGGAATTGGGTTAATACAGTAAACCATCATTACACCCAAAACTTTGTAATTAATGCGAGCAAGCAAGGCAGAATACAAAACGCGGTTTTGTGTTAGTTTAACTGCGAGCCCCACGAGATGAACAACAACTAATTGCCCGTTTGACAGCGCCGCGCTGCCCGCCCGCCCGCCGCGCGTCCGCAGGTAGTGAGGGCACCGACGCGACTCCTCTAACACAATGGGCCCACTCGGGCGGAGGAAACACAGGGTCAAAAGCAACGGTCGAGTCATTTCGGGCGCGACAACTACTATGGTCATTGGTCCCGTAAGTGTAGTACATGCTCGCGTAGGCTTCCGCGGCTCGAGTTCATGACTTCTAGGCTGTCCTGTGTGCCGACGACGCGGCGTCACCCAGACAGCCTAGCAATCATATAGTACATGTTTTCCTCAGCAGCAGCAGCAGGAGTAGGAGGAGGTGGTGATGGTGATTTTCCCCTGCTGGATGGTGATATCTGGCGTCGATCTACCCGTCGCCTAGCGGGGTTTTCCCCAACCAGATATTTCCCATCAGAGTTGCACAGTCCCTCCCGGGACAAGCTCTAAGCTCTCGACTGGTCTTCCGGGATGAGTGTTAGTGTAGTGCACGTAAGGGTAAGTGTGTGTACATAAGGGGTAGGATGGGCCAAAGAATGGGAAGGAAAGGTGGCGTTCGGGTCTTTGTCCGTTTGTTAGGGCCTGCTCCGGCATTTGCTCGGTACTGTTAGGGAAATTCCGGAAAAGTACCGCTCAGATCAGCCGTATGATAGAATTTCCCTTCAGACAGTGTCTGAATTCGTCCTAGCTATCTAGTTAGTGTCAAAAATCCTGCCACTGTCGAGACTCGAAACTATGGCCTCGCGGACAGAGACACTCCAGTGACATCAGTGGATGCTCTGAGCCACCTATCCCCGTTCAGACGCAACGGGTGGCACAATGATAACTCAGAGGGACTAGGTTCTATTTGAAATATTTTGCGGGAATAATTTTTTGACATGTTCAAATTCTCTTTTCAAATGTATAAAATATTAAAACTTGTAGAAAAACAAACGTATAGAAAAGTTTCTAAAAATGCTCACTACCATTTTATTTTTTTACATATCTCTCTTAAATACCTTCAAAGTTTCAAAATGCTCTCCTACATAACTTCCTAAATGTCAGAGCCCAATTATTCTGAGGCGTATCATGGCTACTCGTTACCATAAGTGTGTAGAAAAACCAAATTTTGCTGCTGGTTTAGTTAAATTGACAAATTATTTATTGACCCTAAAATGTATTTGACTAAAGTTTCAAATTTTTTCCTTTAAAGTGTAAGGTTTTTTGTGTTCGAGACAATATGGACTAAAGTGCAATTTGTAGTTTCTGCGAATATGTTAGCGTCTCTGAGAATGAAGCAATATGATAGTTGCTAAGAGTGCTGGTGCAGCTGAGTATTATCAGCTGTGCAATGAAAGATGTAAGACCATCAAAAGGTAAAACGGTACTGGCACTAGCTGACTGGGTAAGTAAAGCAACAGCAAACAACTCAATCTCCTCCAAAATTACTACAACGACTATTACACTTCATTGATTGAGGCTCCACCTACCTTCCGATAAAGATTAGGGAAATAATATTTCATCTTCTTCTTCAATTCTTTTTTTAATAATATTGAAATGAGCTTTAGAGCCCTTCTCGCTGGCATGAATTCCAATCACAAGTTTTACCACACAGTCTAAAATTAATACATTTTTGCCTCGTTGCAAGGGCGTTACAGATTTTCTGGAGGAACCAATAAGGTAGGGAGTGTTTTTAACAAGTGAAAATAAAGTGAAAAGACAATTGTTTGACTATTTGATTCCTGTATATTAAACGCTCCACATAACGGTAAGATATCCGATTTTTCATTCCAATAATTTATTGCTATTTAAACGATTGAATGTCTACATTGAATGACATACGTACCACTTTTTGTGTAAAAGAAGTGAAAATAGATATATTAGGTCGTTTTATTTTTATTTATAAATATTAAACATATAGTCTCGTTGAAATGTTTGCTTCATAATCACAGAAATAGACCTTCAAGTCCCTTCGGTTCCATTTCAGCTGTCTGTACGCCGTTGCGTCGGTTGGCAGCCCTGGATGTGCTGGCGAGGCGAACGGTGCCTTGGGCGGTTCTACGTCTAATTAGCGAGAAGCCACTTCGCGCACTTGTTTCTCGGCTCCTCGGAGAATTCTTTTCAACGAAACAACTCGCAATTACTTGGAAATTTAGAGAAAAACAAGATGCATTTGAGAGGCAAACCTTCTTTTACGCTTGTTTCTCTTACCATTACACAGAGTATTTAATAAAAATTTAGCAGGATCTACAAAATGGCCAAATTTACTTACGGCCAACAAGTCTTGTCTGAGCATAAAATACACACTAATTATGGTTTGCCACCGCTTATGATTTGACACAACTTGTTACACAGTTTGGAGCTACTGTACCAGTACGCATTGGAATTGGGTTTATCTTACATTTTGCGCATTGAGGGTTGGTGATAAAATCACACATCAACATTTTAAGAAGTATTTTAGCCTGCTCTTTTATATTCCAAGTTAAAAAATTTAAAAATAAATAGAATAAACCTTTACCTTCTTAACCTAACACAAGAAAACGCTCATCTATTAACTCAACGTCCTGAATGAAAACTGAATGTTGTATTAGAATTATACACTATTTAATGAAACTAAAAATGTGCAGATTTGTCAAATATATTTTCTTCTTTAGGTGAGGTTTGTAAAACATTTAATTTCAGCACAGGCCTTGTTTATTTTTGTCTACTATTCTCTGGAATCTAAATTGTTTTGTCTTAAAATTTGAAAATAAGCTATTAACTTTTGACGCTTACATTTTCCTCTTTTATTAAAACAACCACGTTTAAAATTATTACTATCCTTTCTATACTTATATTACTATCCTCATCCAAATTAAACAATTAAATGACTACAAAGCTAAATGACTACAAAGAATAGCTGCGCTTTTTTACAAAACTCATAAATTCGTGCCCTTGGTGCTGTACAAATTAAAAGTTAGTATAATGCTTTCGTTCCTGCTTGATACAGTATTGTTTCGGTGTGGCACATTCTGTATCTGTATTAGACCAATTTGGTCAAAAGCAGAAATTTGTGTCGAGTTTACGGTTTTTAGTAGTTAAAAATAAAAAAATTGTTTCTTTGAGTGTTCAGTAGTCTGAAGTTCAGCCTCCAGACACTTACTTTACAAATGATGGACGTAAAGCACCTGAAATTTATTTGCAATGCTTCTGTTTGTCAACAAATTTTGACAGTTAAACATTTAGAAGAGACGTTATTTTAATATCGTTATTTTTCAGATAAATATGCCTAAGTACGCTTAGTCAAGTCGACACTAAATATAATGAATAGTGAATAAGGAGGGAATAGGACAAATGTCCAGGAAACCGGTGAACTAGGGTGATTTATGTACACCCTAAGATGAGAGTTCGATTTCGTTATTTTAATAAAGACCATTTTGAGAAGAACAAGTGTCCAACTTGAAAATGGACATTCACAGGGGTTTACATTGTGTACGTCAAATAATTGAATTGCAAGCACAGTGATTGGGTTTCGAAGCAATTGGTTTAGTGTGGCTGCTCTTTCTGTAAAACGTTCATAAGTCTTGGGAAAATCAGAAAAGAGCAGCACGTCGATGGTATTTCTATTCTCTGTACGTTGTGAGCAAGTTTTATTGTTCCTTGGAATTGAGAACAAAGGAGGGTTATGAGTACTGTGATCCCCATTGTGTTCACCGCAGAGAGTGTCTGGCAGAATGCGATAGCCGCATTCTTTTGATGTTCTATTCATAGCCTACGCATGACGTGCCAACTCCATTTTGCCCTTTGCCAAGCGCATTCCTTCAAGGAAGATACGCATTGTCAACGCTGGGGTTCGAAAATATAGCCCGTATTTCGAAACACATCGACCAATTTATTCTCACCATACTGTAATTTACGATCGTCACTTCTTGGAATAAGTATAATTTAATGAATTATTAATAATCGTAGTATAATCTCGATGAAAAGGTATTCGTAAAGAAAAATTTTGCAACTTTTCAAGGTCATTACTTGTCTAGATTGTCTCACTTATGAACCATTTGATTGCATCTAGTCAGTTTTATGTCATGAGATAATTCATATGAGGACTTAAAAACCCTGTGTTTATAGTATTATACAGGTAACAAAGCGATAACAGTTTTATAGATGTGCATATGAATGTTTACGTTCAATAATACTTCGCATTCCTCATTTTGTGAGGAAAGCATATTGAGGAGAAACTAATGTAGAAGAATGGCGGAATGTAAGAGAACTTCTAGATGAATAGCCTTTTTAACTAAACTCTAAAACCGATCATCACTTTATATATATTTAATTGGGAACGAGATAGTATTGTAGCTCTAGTTCCTATTACGCTGTCAATAATATTGCAAAAATAGTGTAAGGAATTTCACCGCAAAACTTAGGGAGATTGCCAGATCTCACGCAGTAATTGACTCAGCAGATTAAACACCTTGAAAAATAACAGAACAGAACGTGTAGAAAATAATTAAGCGTGACACGGGTGTATCATTTTACGCACACACATAAAGAATCATCACTCACGCTACACGTGGAGGGACCAGCGACCCAACATACAATACGTAGAGGGTCCAACAACGCAATTTTATTGGTGACGAGATTATATCACAGCCGACAACACGATTGACATGCCCTCTACAGCAGGCACAAATATATATATATATATATATATATATATATATATATATCACCAGAATGCAACTGGTCAGGAAAGGCGGAATGCAGCGCCTTGGTGTTTCTGTTACCGCCTTAGCGAAACAACAACCTTATAGACATGCTCACATCGACGTGTAAATTCACGGAACCCTGGATTCGGTCTGCGGCCCCCTCGCATAGCAGTCGGACTTCCGAACTGATAGCCCTGGGGTTCTCCTGATGAGGTTGCCCCAAACATTGTATTTACATGAGTAGTATTGTTTACTAGCATGTCAACTACGCTGGTCATCAGTACTGCAAGTGTAGTGCGTGTTATAGTCGGGTGGTGAAAGTAGAACGTGAGATCCGGCCCCGACCTAAACTTCAGCTTACAGGGTTTTCACTTCTAGGTATCTCTTCCAGCCGGAATCAGCTCTATGTTTGCGACTCGTTTTCCGTTACGAGTGACAGTGAAGAGCATGGAATTGTAAGCGCGTATGAAAGTGTAGGAGAGAGGGTAAGGTTGCGGAACGGAAGATTGTGTAAAGCTCGATCGTGAGTGGCTCATTTTTTAAAGAGCCCTGCTCTGGTATTTATGTTGTATTGAGTTAAGAAACCACGGAAAACTAACAATCAGAGGACCCTACCGCTAGATTTGTCAGCGACAGACAGCGTTTTAATTCCAATGATTGATTGATTGATTGATTGATAAATTGATTGATGAGTCCGAATGCGTCAACTGCTAAGGTCTTTAATACAGTAAGTGTAGTGTGTGTGTGTTTTTGTCACAAGAAGTGGCGGTGATCTTTCCCCTCTGGATGACGAGACCCGGGACCGACCTGCCTGTCGGAATGCGGCGATTTCCTTATCTCCCACCAGCGGAGCATCTCCCCCAGCCGGGGGAAGCTCTATACTCCCAACTGGTCTCCAGACACCTGTGGTAATGTGGAAGTGTGTGGAAGTAAGGGGTGAGGATGGAACAAGGATGAGAAAGGAAAGATCGCGCGCGATCCGTGGCCCTTTTTTAGGGTACTACTCCGGCATTCGCCTCGTTTTGATCGGAGAAACTACGGAAAACAACCGTTCGGAGCAGTCGGATGCCTGAATTCTTCTTCTGACAGCAGCTGAGTTCGACCTGGGAATATTAAGTAATGCCTTTACCTCTCCTATTCAGTGAGCCACAGAGTGTACTGCAGAGACTATATAAGATAGAGCTTAGTGATATTACTTGTGTTTAACCATGATACTTTTACTTCTAGAGATTTAACGATGTTCCAATTTGTATTTCATCTACGAATATTCCTTTTTGTATATAATATATTATTTGAATATTCCAGTTTTATTTCATACGTTAATGAAATCTGATTACCTATTATCTTCTACGTAGAACCTCAGAAGATGAGATGAGATTCCCGAAACAAGTGCCTGGTTAATTATTTAAAATATAACTATATTTTTAAATAAACTCTGTGGTTGTTACCTCCTACATTTATAATCATTGTGGATTACCACAATATTTCTTCTGCCACCATGGAGTTTAGAAAGTATATTTTGATACAGTTTAGTAGTAATATAAAACTAATACTGTAAAAAAGGTACTGTGGCGATAAATAATAAAGTATGTAATCTACAAACTACGATCATTTACTTTCAGTGTATAGAAATAAAAAATCGAGAAAACGTGTATACTTTGTTCGAATGTTTTCTTAAAAAAATCAATAAAATATACGGTTTACTTTTCGGAAATGCATATTCAGAAATGTGCGAAGGTACTTCTTTTGAGTACGTAACACAAAGGTGAACATTTTCGACACTCAGAATACACAGCATTTTAACAGTTCATGTAATTTTGATTTTAGAGGTTTTCGTCTGTAACCATCAACTCAAACAGTATTGGAGCTGTTGACGTCTTCCTGCAAATTTTCACATCATTCCGTCAAATCCTCGACAGCCGTCGCCTCGAAAGCGAAATGCACTCGTAAATTGCTGCTCTCTGCAGTCGCGAACCGGAGAGCCAGCGTTTCTTCTCGACAGACTCCGCTGAAGCAATAACGTTAGACTGCCTTTTGTTCTACTTCATTTGAAGAGTTTGCTCAGCACGGAAGGCACAGGAGAACGCAGAAGAAAAAGAGCGCCAAATTCGAGGGAGAAGGAGAGCTAGAAAGAGAGAGAGCAAAGAGGTAATTAAAGTAAAGAGTTAACTATAATGACAAATAGCGGCGGCTGAGAAGTTGAAAAAGGAAAATCTTGTCTCTGAAAGCACAGCTCGAACTTCGGAGTTGACATACTTTCAAAGAAAAGAACTTGTCAACGAGAAAAGCAAGCATAGAAGACCATACAATGTAAGTCATAAGAGTGTTACGATGAGTAAGAATAAACGACGGTTGAAGTTTGACTGAGCTCAAAGGGCGCGAGGGAAAATGCGCGACAGGGCAAAGAATGTCTGTGAATGACGCGACGAGATGGAAGGGAGGGAGAGACTTGCAGCCGAAAGGACATCCCTTTTCATCTCTCGCAAACAACGTTGAGCCTCTATTCCTGAATGCTCCTCAAAGCGTGCAGACGTCGCGCTTACCGGTAGGTCAGGCAGACGGGTAGGGACTCCGTAATGGGTAGTCTATTTTGATTTTCCTGTCTTCTATGCCATACAATGCGTACGTATTTAGTTCTTTAACTTATGTTCAGTATATTTACACTCTTGTTTAATTTCAAAACAGTTAACTTGTTAGATGTGATAGTCTACGGGCGATAATTAATTTTATCTCTTTATATTAGTTACACACTCACGAAAGTTTGTAAAGCACATCACGAGAACTCACTGAAAAAAAGGATTCGTATATTTAATAATGCAGCTTTTTTAACGGGAATTTATTCATTCTTGAAAACAATAGAAGATAACGTCTTAATAACTTTCTAAGCATATCTTAAAATCGCCATTTCTCTTTGTTCATTAGTTGCTACAATATAAACAAGAGAGAGAGAGAGAGGGAGAGAGAGAGAGAGACAGAGAGAGACAGAGAGAGACAGAGAGAGAGACAGAGAGACAGAGAGAGACAGAGAGAGACAGAGAGAGACAGAGAGAGACAGAGAGAGACAGAGAGAGAGAGAGAGAGAGAGAGAGAGAGAGAGAGAGAGAGAGAGAGAGAGTCCTCTATCTCTTATTTCGTGCGCAATATCTTCTTTCCCATTCTGCTTCTAGAAATATTCTTATTTAATTTTATTTTTCTATACTTCCCCGTAGAGCAGTCAAATCTTATGTGTGTTAAGACTGTAAGTACTAACGATATTTTTTCAATTTGTTTCGACACGTATATAAAACAAGAAATTTTACTCTGACATTATAATAGTTGGTTGTAAAATATTGATAGAAAATAGTCGGGTAAACTGACAAGTCTTTTGTTTAACTTTATTAACAGTACAGATTTTTTATTGTATTTCGAAGTTCTTTCATTATAAGGTTGTATTAATCTTTTAATACGTCAATAGACCAAATATGTCTATTTGGTACTTTATAGCTACGAAAGAAGGCGTATCTTTCTTTACCCGCTCTTCCCGATTTACCAGTCTTTTCTTTACTGTTTGACAAAATGTCTTGCGTAATAGAAATTTTCCAATTTTAAGACTACTAAAATGGCGAAGTCATTGAAATCTTGCGACTCTTGACATCTGCAGCCTATTTACGAACGTTGCCAATAGAGCATTGTTGCGACAGCTGTGCGCGAGGTGTGCCACTGCCTCGGAGAATTCCGCAGCGGAGCGCGCGAGGGCTGCTAGAGGCTCTGGGCAGCGGAGGTCGGGGTGGGTGTGGGGGGTCGCGTGGGTGGAGGCGGGCGGAGG
>BOPP01000077.1:5441050-5454309 GCA_017312745.1 Gryllus bimaculatus | reverse complement strand
ACCCTCCCATCTATCCTCCCAAACATATCACTCATCACTACTGGCACTGCATTCACTACATCATAATCTATATCCTGTTTACCTGTCACACTCCGCTTATGACCACCAGTAGTCGTTTCATCGCTACGTTATCAACAAGCCTTAACTTTACCGTTACAATGTTTTTGCAACTCTTCCTCTGGTACCATACTTCCATCTGCAGAGAAAGTATGTTGTCGATGTCTCTGCTGGAAGAGCGGCTTCATGTTACGCTACTACTTTCAAAATTTGTCACCTTGTACAACTCTTCGTTTTACAACTATATTATTGGAAGTATCCCAGCTAAATCTATTGTAGATATATATCATTCAATTCTTCTTTTCGAACCTCATTCACTTGGGTACTTTCACATACCTGATCTTTCAGGGTCATTTTTATGTCTGTCGACGCCACTGCCGTCAATACCTCAAATTGTTGCTACTGTTCCTCCATGTTGCGCGTTGTATTATTTTAGCATTGCTACTTACATTAGAAATGTTCTCGTATCTAGAAATAACCTCAAATTGTCATTTACTCGCCTCATATAGTTAGAATATATTATAATAAACAATAATAATAATAATAATGATAATGATAATAATAATAATAATAATAATAATAATAATAATAATAATAATAATAATAATAAATCGCAACATGATCTTATTGCAATCTTATCGTGCAAGTATCGGGAGTAAACTCTGCCTTAAGTGATATGAAACGTGGCATTTATTTCCCCTCCCAGGATTTTCTTATTTTTCTCTTTAGTTTAACATACCACGGTAATGTTCCTTCTTCATTTTCCTCTTTCATTACATGTTGATCACGACTTTCTTTCCCTTTACTTTACATTCAGCCTCCAACGTTTACTTCATTGCTGGTCTTGATGTAATCATCCACCGCTTTCCTTTGGCCTCTCCTCCCGCGCCTTCATCCCCTCCCCCTCCCCCCCGGCCCTTGCGCTGGCCCTTCCCTTCCGCACTGATCCGCGTGTGCCGCTTGCTCTTGATGTATCCTCAGCGCGAGGACTGCGCCGCCCGCGCCATTCATTATCCTCGCAGCGCCGCTACAGCGCGCGAGGACGAGCGCTCTCTGAGGGCGGACGAGGAGAGCGCTGGAGCGTCTCAGCGCTTGCTCTCTAAGTCGCAGTCGCCGCTCTCGAAAAAGTCTGAGACAAATCGTGAGTGAGGGAATATTGATTCAAGACGCTTCAACTACTGAGATCATGAATCCCGTAATAGTAGGTGTATTACTGGAGGTGGCGGCTGTTCCTACCCTGCGGGAACATGACCAGACCCGAGCGTACACGTAGGTTTGGGGGTTTCTTCCTCCAGGTATCTGTCCCAGCTGGGTATAGCATCCACCGGCGCAATATTTATGCTCCCGACATATGTGATTTAATGTTTGTATGTGTGAGTCTATTTGTGGGAAGAGGTGGAGTAAGCTTGAGTAAGGAAATATTATGCGCTATCCGTGGCTTGTTTGTCACGGTACTGATCCGGCGACATTCGAGTGATACTGATCAGAGGAACCACAGAAAACGATTCATGAGAGCTGATGACAGCTGCAAATATTCAACGCTCGTTGTGTTCCATAAATTGTGAGAAATCGTAAACGGTCCAGCTTTATTGTAAATTTGACTGAAGGGCAGTCTTAAGACATGTCTGCTATGAAGAAAGGTATTTAAATCATTTAATACTGCTTTGCTCCTTTTATACGTCCATGGACATTCACTCTTAAAGTGAGCATGCTCTCGTTGCAAGTATAAGCATGAAGGTAAGCATGTGGTAAGCATGAAGATGTGTTTCTGTTTTGTTCACTAAACAAAGTTGTTGATTAAATTTTATTGACTCGTTAAAGGGATTCTTAAGACAAGTGCTAGTGGATTAGAAATTTCATAATGGTAGGAAATGTAATGTAGGGTATTGTGTATACATTTGTTATAAATGAAAATAAATTTTGTCTCATTCTTCATTTTAAGCTGTCTGTAATTTAATTAACCTTCAAATCATTATTTTCTGCTAATCTCTCGTATTTTGCGATCGATTAGTTTTTGTCTCCTATACTTAGCATCTTAAAATTCTGCTTGCAAAGTGAAGAACGTTACGGTTTGGAATGGAAATGAAATGAATGACTTGAAACCGCTTAATCGTACCTAAATATTAAATTTTAATAAAAATTAATTCTATTAGATATTAAGTAAGTAGAATGATATTTAAAAGTTTGTTATATCAGTATATTTTTTACAAAAATTGTATTCCACATCAATTGCCTACTGCAATATATTAAGTTTTACGGAGTAATGTTGAATTACGTTTTTTAAAACGCAAGTGTGCCATTTGTTAAGAATACATGGATCTCTTTTGAGGTTTCGTTCATCGAGTTCACTTCATTTTTGTCATGACATTTCTTTTAACCATTTAAGTTGTTTATTATTTGTCGTTTTAACGAAAGTATTCCTTATCAAGTCCATTAATTTGTTAAGTAAAAAATTGTTTCCACAACAGGCCTCTTATTTGTTAATCAGAGACGCATAAGCTTTGCAATGTGTCTCTGATTTCTGATACAGACGTATGAGTTGAAGTTGCCCAGCTCTGTTGTACTAGTTTGAAAGCAATAAATGTGAATGAGTATTTACCAGTGCAGTGGTAAGTAAATATCAACGAATTGCTCGTATTCTGGTGTAAAATAAAACCACCGCCATCGGTTTGGAAATGGCCAGGGACAGCTAGAACCCGCAATGCACTCTGTTTCCTGCAAACTCTGAAAAGCAAACGGCGGTACATTAACAGAATTTTCAACTACGTTCTCACTGATGGATACAACCACAAAAAGCTCGAACCTAATTAAAATATATTGCTGAAAACTTCCAAATTACATTTTAAGTCAAAAGTAGTGTCGTGTTCTTTCGTTTTACCGGCTTCAGTATTCAAAAAAAAGTGTGTCATTAGAAGTGCGGAAGTAGAGGCTTCAGTTTTGATGAATATGTTGTTATTGCGGGTAGCATAAATAGTTTAAGAGGCGTGTTCCAATTTTCAGTTGTGCATATTGAAATGAGCTATATTAATCTTAAATGAGACTATTATAAATATTTAATATTTTAAACAATAAATGGTTTGAAAACAAAGCAATGCAGACAGAATGTAAGAGACATAATTTATATACTATAGAAAACAAAGTCGGGTTAGTTACAGTACTTATAACGCAAGAACGGCTGGACCAATTGTAATTATCTATGATTTGTTGAATTCATATCCTCCCAGAAGAGCAGATTAACTAGTAAATATCGAAAAAGATGGTTCTGTTAACAAAACTAAGTATTCATGTCAAATTCAACCCTCAACACTCTCAGCAGGATTGTTTAAATCCATATCTTGAAACTCCTAAACAAGGCTTTCTAGATCAGTGACGAGACGTTCTAGACCATTTGTGACCAAATTCATCAAAAAAACGTTTTTCACGTCCTAATATACAGGATGAGATATTTTCGAACATTCTATTAAATTTTTGATGGAGGGCGGGGGGCGGGAGACGTCGAGAGAGAAAGGGAGATGAAGGGCAGAACGAAATCTGCCGGGATCCGCTAGTGTAGAGTTCAAGAATGAAGAAAAACTCGTGGAAGACAGAACAGAAGAACAATAGGGAATAATTAATTGAACAATTTATTTACATTTGCAAAATGGACAGTCCGAGAATAAAGAAACATTAATTTTATTCATTTACATATACTCAATGCAATATCGGTCTCGAAAGGAGACCAGCAAATAATAAAGTAGGATTCATAAAACAAGGGATAGGTAGGGTGAGGATCACGAAAAAGAAACGAGTTTTTTGCGGACCTGCGTTGCCTAGGGAACAGTTAAAACACATGTATAGTTACAAGAAGCACTAACGCGGACGCGGTAAAGTACACAGGTGACGTGGAGACATTTGAGAATTTCAAACTGATAAACGGAATTAGTTAGAACTTTAACACGAAGCAGGATGATAAACATGGAACGTATTTGGCATATTTATTATAGATTTTGATTTGGAAAAATTCGGAAATGTATGTAAAGGAATAGTTGCGGAGAAAGAGAGAAGTATTTAATGAGCGTGTAACAAGGACACTAGTGACGAGGACTTCGCATTGTTGAAAAGGGTAGTATTCCGGCGAAAGGATAAATGATTTGTATATTTAAAGGTTTTGAAGTAAATGTAAGTTATTATAAAGGTGTGAATAGGTTTATAGTAAGTATTGAAAATAATAATTGTTAATGAAGAGTATTATTTATTATCAAAATTACCTTCCGAACTGAATGGCCAAAGTCATCATACATTCTGTGTCCAAAAATTTCGTCTCATACTGCGGCAGATTTCCTCAGTGGCTAATGGGTACACGCACTGTCCTTTCACTACGTCTACCGCTGAAGCAGACGACACGTTTGGGCACAGAACGACCGATAGACTACGGCCATCCAGCCTGGAAGGTAATTTTAATAGAATATTCAGCCGTGAAAGCCTACATTGTTATTATTTCTGTTTATTTAAAAATGCAATGTCATAAAGAGAGGAAGCGAGGCAAAAAATGTTACAAATATGCAGCACGACACCAATCTTGCCGTGTGACATACATTTGAATGGTGCATTGTATTGGCAGTAGTAAAGTTCATAAATTATCTGTAATATAATAATTTCCCATCCAAGTCGTCTTATTAACGATCTATTTTTCCTGGCCATATAAACGGAACAGCTTCGAGATTGTTGGTAATAAGTGTAAATAGAGTTAGTGAAATCAGCGAATTGAAAGCCGGGCACTCCTTTTGAAGGGTCCAGTATTTATTTACGTAGAATATGTTTGTAAGTTTTGGTAAAAGAAAGGAAATGCGAGTAGTATCACATTTTAGAAAGCATGAGTATGGGGTTGAACAGTCCAGACTGCACGATTTCTGCATGAAAACGTTTGAGCACGTTCGTACTTTTTCATGCAGAAAGCTTACAGTTGGACTCGAGCGCATCTAACAGCAGAATTGTTTACTAACGTATTTATTTACTCGACGCGACGGTAATCGGCCATTTCGATTTTCCGGTTAGGTATGTCAAGGAGCGATTATGTGAAGTGATTTTGTGATAAACTACCTCTTTTCCTTTCTACCCGTACTATTTTTCTTCTCTACGCTCCTCATGTTTAATTAATACTTAATAAAGACCATACAGCCAGAAAAATGCACAAATATGCCCCCGTTGAAAATACGCAGACGACGCTATTCAGTTGTTTTCCGGGAGACCCGCCCCCCTCCCCTAGCGGCATCTTGTTGCGAACAGAAAAAATTCCGAACTTGTATGTGCCACTTTTGGCTTATATACTTGTGGCTTGGAATCTTGAATTTTCTGTACAGACAGTGTATGAGAATATGCACAAAAACTGTTCCGTATATGCCGGTTTTTTGACCTGCGCTGTTTAGGCTTGCAAGGTCTCCTGCTGATGTATGTCGACTACGACGGAACGAACACACCACAGCGACCCAATCCCGATGGGGGAGGTGAATGATTGATCGTATTTGTTTTTCCGTACGCGTCAATTTCTATGTTCATTAGTTCTGTAAGCATAGTGTATGTTTATCACGTTTAAAATGCGAAATGATTGTTAATTTGCGGCAGAGATTATTGGTAGTTGACCTGCGTGATAACAAAGATTGTGGGATCGAAAATGGCGGTGGCTTCTTTACGGTTGTGGCGTGGAAGGAAAAATCAAAGCAACTACCATTATTTTTGGTTTTAGGATTACAGGAGAGATTAAGTAGGGAAGTAGTTTTTGCTGGCACTCACTATTCAGCGGGACAAGATCATCAGCAAAAACACGCACAACACTTACGGGACTAATGACTTTGGACGTTGTCGCGCCCGGAAACACTAATCAATCAAATCAAAAACGAAACGAAACAATTTTTTACGGTCGTTATTTACGTCTTGTCAAGCACTCTCCTACCAGTTAACTTATATTTGTCCACTGGGGCGTTTGCGACCCTGACCCTGTATTTATATTTAGTGATATTAAAAAATATTTCTATAAAATTACATACACAATTACATACAAATGAATCCATGCAATAGAGACAAAAATAGTTACAACGGCCTAAATGGGCTAATGCTCCTTCTGCCCGCTAGGAGGCGCGCTGGTCGCGGCGCGCCTGGGACTTGGGCGAAGTTGGGGCGAGTGGCGCAGGCGGGACTGGGTGATCGGCGCGTCGGGGCGTCTGCGCCGGGTGACGGCGTCGCCGTAATGAGCCGAGATTGGCGTCGCGGCGCTCGGCGTCGGGAGCTCCGCCCCATCGCACGCGATAGCCTTCACCCCCACCCCCACCCCGCAGCGGAGGTTGCGGGGCGCCGACGGTGAGGGAGGTTGACAGCGCCGTGGCGGAGGCGGTGAAAATGGTCGGGGGCGTGGATGGAAGTTTGTGGGTGCGTAACGGTTTGGGAAATAGATGAGCTTTAAGGTAGTATTTCATGAAAGTCTCCGCTAAAAAAAGCTTGTTGAACATTAACACGTGATTAGCGTTAACAAAACGTGATTAAGCACCAATGACAATTAAAGTGTTACAAATTACATTCTCTTACAAAACTCACTCGAAGTCACTTCTTTCGTCTTTGATTTACCCCTGTGTGCGTCCTTGCTTTGCGGCCCTCAGTTGAAAACTTTTGGATGTTTCTTTATTTATTCGAATCCATTATTAATATGCTGTATCAGGATGGTAACAGTAAAGAGAGGAGTTACATAAACCTAGGTCTTAAAATGTATTGGTAAGAAAAGTACCAAATTGATTCAAATTCCTATGGAAGTCTGTCCATTTAATGAATCGACCGCGATTACTATACCTTTGCGGAAAATGATTGTATAAATGCTTACATCGGTCTGATGTGAGCATCATGGGGGATCAACTTGATGCGTTAAATTAAGTCTGGAGATAAACCATCAAAAAAAGTGATGTGACTCATTCTGAAAGGCTTTAAATGTCCACCCATAGGTGAAGAGAAGGAATAGATGCAAGAAGATGATTAAGAATGGTTACAACTCAAATTTTACAAAAAAAAACCTTCTGTTGATGCAATACTTTAGGAATTTAGTTTACCTACATGATAGGTTAATAGCTCTAAAACGAGGGATCGGACCAATGTACATGTACTACATCATTTACATTTCATGAATTAATTAACACATACTTCCGTACATCTTATACTATATTGAATACATATATCTTCTCATTCCTATCTGATGAGAAGCTAGATATTATAACATTCGATTTTGTGAACTTTAAATATTCTAATGATTAATCTTATTTTCTTCAGGTATATTTAAAATGGAATATTCTTTTCATTTATTTCTTATAAAAGACCAAGAAGAATTGACTATAGGTTTGGGTGTCTTGTGTGATATAATTCAGAATTTAAAACCCAAGACAAAACAACCAGGACTTCTGGAGAATCATCCCATTAATATATTACATAAATTCATGGAAAATAAAATGATTATTTTACTGATACATTATAAACTTTGTTCGTCAGTGGCGAGATATCTTAGGTCGGTTGAAACCAGAACTCTTGCAAGAGCTTTTCTTTTCCACGCATTTGTACAGGAGAAGTCGTGGTAGAATTCATTCCAAATGATGTCTAGCCTTTGCGGCATTCACTTGTTAGGTTCAAGCCGGCGAGATGTAGAGGCAACTCGGAATAAGTCAAAGTTCACAGAAGATTAGTCGTACAATTCAATTGCTTAGCGCACCGCTCGCGTTTAACTCAAGTACAGAAGTGGGAATGTCATTAGTTCCGTGTTACATTTGAGCTCCGTCTCTGGGACGGCAGGGCGGAACGCGATACCGCACGGTAGCGGCGGTGTTGCAACAGCGTTTGCAGCGGGAAGTTCGTTGTTGAGTTAGAGGTTCGAGATGGCAAGTTCTCCCATCATTCTAAGACATCTGTCGAGAGACCCGACATGCTACTGTTTTACAGAGTAACTGATTCCGTGTGATACAGTAAAGAACTACGGAAAACTAACAAGCTTCTTTATGGCAAATCTTATACATTTTGGAAGGTATGTTAGTGGAGTTCTGTATGTGTTACGTGTTTTCTGTTTGTTATTACAGATTTTAAATACATAGATATTTACGAAGAAATTTAGTTAAGTGTGATTGATTGATTCATTCATTCATTCACTGACGTTTTCGGACACGTCAATTGTTACTGTCATTAGTTGTTTCAGTGCAGTTAATGATTTTATGCCTGGCGGTCTACCTCCCACCTGGATGATGAGATTAGGCATCAACCTACACGCCAACTTGCAGGGGAATTACCATTTCAGGACCCCCCCCCTCGCCAATAGGCCATCCCAACTAGGACAGTGTCTAAGTTCTCAACCGGTCTAATGCGCGTGTGTGGGTAAGGCTGGAAAATAGAACTAGAAATATTCTCGTATAAAAATTAAGATACTCGTGTATTAATACCCATCATTACATCATCGTTTCCTAATATACAAATTATCGCGTTACGTAGTGTTCGAGTAGTAACGCCATTAAATGTTTTTCTCTGTCCGAAATTCCCTATGGAGCTGATTTTTTTTATCGGCAGAAAGGTATAGAGACGTAAGTAGCAACACTTTAACAATTTAAAAACACCTATAACCTTCCGAATAAAATAAATAAACTGTTCTGTATCTTCACAGTTGTAAGTACGGAAAGATTGTAAGGAAATATTACGCGTGTTACATCATGACTTAATGTTTATGGTACTGCTTCGTTATTCGCCCGGTATTGATAAAAGAAAATGCTGAAAAACAATGATTAGACCAGCCAGCAGCTGGAATACTTTCCAGAAAGCAACTGAGTTGGACCTAGTTATAGCTAGTTTCGATAAGCCGCCACTCTCAAGAGTCGATCTCTCAAGCCTTCCGCTCAGAGTTACTGTTGGTATAGCGGGAAAGCTATCTCTGAGATAACCTGAACTGGTCAGTTATGTGTGGGTTAGGATATTACAACTGTTAAGATACAGAAACGTTTAATCATTTCATTGAGCAAGTTACACACGTTTTAAATTGTTAATGTGTTGCTACTTACATCTCTATAGCTTTATGTCAGTAAAAAAATCAGATCTATCGGGCATTTCGAACAGAAAAAAAAATTAATAGCGTGACTACTCGAACACAACCTAACGCGATAATTTGTATATTAGGAAACGATGATGTAATGATGTAATGATGGGATACACGAGTATCTTAATGTTTATATGAGTATAATAATATATATTATAGTTTCTCATACATTACTTTTTCTACGACAATGATATCTATTATAAGTTAAAATTTTACTCTGATTGATTAGGTGGCACCTTGCATGCAGGATTCAGCCAACAGCCTTCACCAAACAGCCATCTAAGTGTCTCAAGTGGTTTTGGTTACAAATAAACACTGTCCGACTTCAAACGAACAGCACACGAGTCAAGTTATTAAAGAAATGTCATTTAAGTTCAGTATATTTTATTTTCAAGATAAATAACTGATGAAATCATCATATCTTTAGTATTCTGATTGTCTCCCGAGTCCTGGAAACAGTGCGGTTTATAGTCAGCTCTTCACGAATAGCCTAGGAACAATGATAGATAATCCTACTAAACATAATAAAATAAAACGATTAGTGTTGAAGATAAATAAAACGTCAAAACACGATCAGTGGATGTCTTTAAGGTTTAGTACTAAAAACTTTTGTACATTTGTCGTAAGAAGCCCACAATATGACAGTGAAATAATTAATTATAATGTGTCTGCCTCTAGCAAGGATTTAAATCTCTTTATTTAATATCAACCACTCGATGCACAACAAAACTTCGAACTATTGTAGAAGTATTTAGTATTGTAATAAGTACAACAAGTGAATGCTCACGCAAGACATAATGGCTCGAGGAATGAAAGGTTAATATGTTAATTTTTTAATTCATAATCTTTGCATGAAAATACTTGTGCATACTTGAATGAAAATGAATGTGCACATGGTGATACATTCTATAATGCGTCAGCCAAGTCTCTCCACACTGGGCCTCGACAGGGACTTCTATTAGAAATTGTATTTATGTTGGTAGCAATCATTGCGATGGAAAACCAGTAAAAGGAACAACACTTCCAGCATCTGTCATTATTGGGGTGAGTGCATGGAAGAATACATTATATTCCTTCATACTGAGTGCGGTATTTACGTTTTCTTTTGTCATCATAATCTCTCCCTCACTCTCTCTTTCATCTAGCTCTCTCTCACCATAATTTAAGCTGATATCACCATAATTTTTGTTGCAAGCTCCAAGGTGTGTCTACGGAGAGACTTTCCTGGGGCGATGTACTTTCTTAATTAGCCGACAGTTCATCAACACATAATAGCACGTGGGCGAAAGGTTAATATATTAGTTGTTTATTCTTGGTAATCTTGCATGAAGTGTCTTTCCAAACAATGAAATCTATTCCCGCTATGTGTGCACTGCATGACGGTGCGTGCTGGTTTCTTACGCTAAGAGGCGGGTGATCATTCGCGTCCGCAACCTGCAATCGGCGCTGTTGCAGGGCGCGATGCAAAAGTTGTGAGGGCGTTTGCGTGGGAGGGCGCGGGTGGCCCAGTGGGCCTCGGAAGCTGCCAACGCGGCTGGCAAGGCGCGCGGCCAGCGATAGCCAGGGAGTGAATCACAGCCGTCGCCGTGCCAGCGGGCGCGATAGGCCCCAACCCTCGCCTGCCCCGCCTCCTTCCGCGTCTCTTTCTTTCATTCTTTCTTTCTGTCTTTCTTCTTTCTTTCTTTCTTTCTGTCTTTCTTTCTTTCTGTCTTTCTTTCTTTCCTTTTCTTTTCTTTTCTTTTCTTTTCTTTTCTTTTCTTTTCTTTTCTTTTCTTTTCTTTCTTTCTTTCTTTTTTTCTTTCTTTCTTTCTGTCGCGGCGTATTTGGCTCAGCGACCAGCAGAGCTGCCATCCAGCGGTCTCATACACTAGTTGCCTCCAGAGGGTTAGTCAGTAGGCGCTCACAATAGACATCGACACTATGGTTCGGGGATACTTGGAAGTTGGAGGCGAGAAAGAGAGAAAAGAGGAGAAAGAAAAAAATGGGAGAAAGAGAGAAAATGGGAGAAGTGGAGAAAGTGGGAGAAAGAGAAAATGGGAGAAAAAGAGCAAATTGGAGAAAAAAATTGAGAGAGTGAAAACGGTGTGTGTGTGTGTGTGTTGTGTGTGTGTGTGTGTTGTGTGTGTGTGTGTGTGTGAGAGAGAGAGAGAGAGAGAGAGAGAGAGTAGAAACGAGAGAGAAAATTCTAAGAATTATCATTATTTCACCGAATATCATTATCTTTGGACAATACGACTTATTTTGGGTTCATCTGCATTTATCAAGATCACAATGGAAATAAATAACCATGGCATATTTGGATGAATTATGTGATATCAAATATTTGGCCCAGCGATCAGTAGAGCTGCTACCCAGCAATCTCATCTTCTGCCGATACGCTCTCATACACTAGTTGGCTTCAGAGGTATAGTCAATAGCTCACTATAGACATCAACTCTACGCTTCGAGGATACTGAATGTTGGACAGATGTGTGAAATTAAATACATTAAAATATTAAAGATCTCAAACCTGACTTTGGCAACCAAGAATGTGAAAGAGAGATCGCAGATAGAGAGATTATGATGATGTGAGACAGAGATAACAAAAAATATGCTAGATATCACACTGTACACGTTGTTTCATTTTGTAATTACGTTTTGAAAATGTTCATTTCTTCTACTGTAAATTGTGTGTCTGAAGCAGTTTTTCAGCGCTTAACTAAATAGATATTTTTATTTTCGACGCATTATGAAAGCAAATATGCTGTATTAGCAAAGCAGATAATAATGAATTAACCATGATTTAACAAACACGATTACATTAGTTTGCTTACTTTGTATTGTTAAAGGAATAGTATGTATATGTTTGGCATTTTGGGTTGTCTGTTCGACTTTGCCGGCTAGCTAAAGGTGTCCGCCGTGCGTGGGCCTAGTTTAATTCCCATGCTTGGGGGTAAGAGGGACATGTGGCGAACACGAGATATTCCCTTCACCGCAACTAGCAAACTCGGCCTGCTTAACTGGTTATAAATCTACAGAAAGTGAGACGATTTTAAATGAAAGTTGCATCTCTATTTTTTGTTCCGACCTGGAATTGAACCCGGAATTGCACCACGGGAAGCTAGTACCTGCCCATGAACCACCCTAGAATGTTTGAAGGAAGAGTACGGTTAAAATAACTTCACATGAGAGTTTTTTTATGTAATGCATATTTCCCTTCATCTCGTTATCTCTCCTCCTTACTTTAAACAAATGCAACTAGAAAAGTTGTTTATACATTTATTTGCTTCGTTATACTTTTCCCTCCTCCTTGTTTCGAACAAATACAAATTTCTTCAGAAAAGGTGTCCCTGAATAAATTCTTCCTCACTCATTCGTCACGGCTTTCGATCGACTATCCTGCAAATCTCTACGCCATAAACACTGTGTAAAACCAATTATTACTGTCCCGACTTCCTCTCAAAGCAATTACAATTTCACGCAGGCTTGGACTCAACTTTTTGAATATTTTTTTTCGCAACTTTTGATAAAATATATTACTCTCACTCTGCTCAATAAGATTCAAGCTGTACTCTTTTTGTGTCCTTTTGGCTTTTTACTTCTATCTATGATCCTTCAAACACACACACGAAAGCGTCCCGCTGTGTATCATACGTGGAGACTTCTCTATAATACCGCTATATCCTGTAGTGTTACCTATCGCAGAATGTAATGTAACGCCCGTTCCTTGGTCGTGTCTAAGATACGAGCACCTGTTAGTACTCCATCCCAAGTGGAGTTCGTATTGCCACGAGGATCCTCTCTACTGTAGCGTCACGGCTTGGCAGCAGCCGAGTGCAAGGTAGAGGGCTGGGGGATCTAAAGATAGACCGCTCCATTTCCGCGCCGCCAAGCGCCCGCCGCCTTCTCCCGCGACACTCCGCGGCCGCCCGCCCGCCGGCCCGCCCGCCCGCCCGCCCGCCCGCCCCGCCCGCCCCCCGCCCGCCCGCCGCCCGCCCGCCCGCCCGCCCGCTAGCGCCTCGCGCCTTTTTTCTGTCCCGCCGCACGGGCCGCGGCGGCGGGGTGGCGTGACGTGAAGTGGAGGTGGCGGTGGAGGTTTGTCAAGACGTCGCGCGTATAGTGGAACGGGAAATATATAATC
>BOPP01000077.1:5429326-5439750 GCA_017312745.1 Gryllus bimaculatus | reverse complement strand
GGAAGTGATATGAAAATGGAGGAGAGGCGGCTCCGCCCGCGATAAGCGTGAGCGGTGGGGTCATTAGGGGGGAGGGGGAAGGAGGTGGAGACGGCCGGCGGCCGGCCAGCGGCGTCGCGGGCCCCTGAGATATCAGATGGCGGCGGTCTCCCCGAGGACCCCAGCGCACCGCCTGCTGTGGCCCTTGCAGGCGGCCTTGGTGAGGGGGGGGGCAGAAAACGCGGCGGTCTCGCAGCCGGCCTTGCTGCTGAAGAAGTTGCAGCGGAGGGAACGGAACCTGCGTTTCTAGGCGGCATTTGAGTTTCGTTTTTCGTCGTGAACTGCACCTCCCGCTTTTTGTCCCCGCTGCTCTTTTGGGCTGAACTGCTGCAAGGAAGAGTGGGTGCGAGTAGGCGTGTGGTGGGCCGACGGTCTCCGATCGACTGTCGTATGTCACTGGGAGCCGGCTGTACTCAGGGCCGCCGCAAGAATTATGGAAACCCATGGCTCCTCCACCGTTGTGGAAATTGAAACATGAGTTGTTTCAAGTACTCATAATATACTTACAAATGTCAATATATTTATCACAAATATCAATGTCTGCCTACCGTAATATAATGATTGGCGTATCGGTCTGTCATATATAAGTTTGCAACTTAAAACTCGATCGAAGCCGTACATTTTTAAGGGTGAGTCATTGTATGCATTTTTTGACGTGGAAGTAAAGTCGGTTGTCCTATGCTGTAGATTTACAGCATGTAAAAAAATTAAAAAAAAAGTCCTTAAATCTCTGAGCTAAATTAACATTGTTTGTTTCGGTACCCAACTGACACCTTTTTCCGCTAGATGCTGAAATGAACATTGGGAAATTTGCGTGGTCAGATGGAAGAGCGGACCTGATGGCTCGAATCTCGCCGTGTAAAATAAAGCATAATTAATTGAATACAACCAAAAACAAAAGTTTTGCTTTTCTAACTCTAGTAATTTGGGTTTAAAGTATTATATAATCAATAAAATGTATTAATAATCTGATTTTTACCCGATCATTTAGATGCTGTTTACTTACGTCTTTGGAGCACAATAGCTTTTAAACTGCTCGTTATTATATCTAAAATAATAAAGTTTCCTGCAGAACATAAAATAGCTTTCTGATTAATACTATAAGATAGAGTTTTTCTATTAACAATATAAATCCAATAACTGTTTACGAAGCCACTTAGAATATATATTACAATTTTGAAAAGATGATCGAGTAACACAAAAATGTGTATATTTCACGTGACTTAAATACCATTAATTTACTCGTCAACAACCCTTCTGTTACCGGACTTGAGTATAATCAACAAACTTCCACATTATGGTATCTTTTTTGACACATGTAAAATAAAATAAAAAACTATTTAAATGAATTTCAAGTTGCAACGTTTTCGGAAGTGTTTTTAATTCAAATTCAATTCCATACAGTCCTCAAAGTAATGACTCCACGTATTTGAGTCTATTGATAAAAAATGAATAAAAAGGAACATAGTGCAGAAAGAAGCTATGATGGAGACTTCGAAGGAAACAAAAGTTCCATTTCAGATAGGTTTTTGAAAGTACTTCCGCGCCAGAAAATGAGTTCTGCTTATGTACCTGAGTTTTTTTAAATTATTCTAGACACACTATGACTGAGATTTTTATTCTTTAAACTCTTTAACGTTGCATTTATGAAGTAGTCATTTTGTGGGTTTCTTACATCACTCACTACAATTCGTAGCACACTATAGCACCTCCATTACTACTTCATTTTTCTTTAGTTTTATCTATTTACATAATTGTCATTATAACATTATATTCTTTCTTTTTCCTCTTTATTTTAATAGGGAGATGTATGCACACGATGCTGATGTTTTTTGAAAATTAAAACTTTATTTTCCAATGCATGAAATGAAAGTGTGCACTTCTCCACCATTCACACACACACACACACACACACACGCACTTCATTTCTTCTACAAGTGGTCTCTCAATATGGTAATTCAGTCACAATTTAAATTTTCTAGTGCAATCTTTTGCTGTGTTCACCGTATAATCACCCACAAAGTTATATTATTAAATAGTAGTGCTTATATAAATTCTAATGATAAAAATGAACACTGTTAACATTTAAAATAATACACGTTACATTTCCGAGTATTAATGAATTTTATTACTATAAATTCTGAGCATACACAAGTGATGAAATATTTGAACGCGTTTGCAGAGTATGAAATTGCTTTTCTACAACTTTAGTAGCCTCAAGATTAATCCGACTGAGTTACCGAAACGTGAGAGCAATATTCCGTGCATGGAAATGCGAAACTGTGAATAAAGTCCTCATATAAGTTGCAAAGAATGTAGCGGATGGTGTCTGAATTCGGTTGGTTGGATTTGTTAAGGAAAGGAAAGCGCAAGTTAGGGACGAAAGAAAGAAGTTAGAAGAAAAGACAGAGAGAGAGAGAAAGAGAAAACGGGAGAGAGAGAAAAAATGGGAAAGAGAAAACGAGAGAAAGAGACGAAATGGAAGAAAAAGAGAGAATGGAGAAAAGAGAGAAAATAAAAAAAAACAGAAAACAGGAAAAAGATAGAAAACGGAGAAAAAAGAAGAAGAAGAAGAACCACAGAGAGAGAGAGAGAGAGAGAGAGAGAGAGAAATTGGGGAGAGAGAGAGGGAAGAGAAAATGATAGAAATTATTATTTTTTACCGAAAATCTGTATCTTTAGACCAGACTTATATTTTAGCCTTCATCCGCATGAATCAAGATCTTGGTGAATATAAATAACAATAACACACATTTATGAATTACACAAGTACTTTCAAAAACACCCTAAATGTGGCTTTGTAACATAAGAGTAATAAACGTGACCTATATCCGCGATCAAATGTTTTTAGTGTGATTAAATAATTCTTGGTTGTTTCTACCCAGGAATTTTTATTATTTAAAATAAATTACTAAATTTCTTTTGAAATAAGGTATTATAAAAATTAATTTTCACTGGATATTGGATAAAAAATGGTTCATTTTTAACGTAATTTGCAGATTTTAAGTTAAAAAATAATCAGTTTTAAAAGTGCTCTTTAAATTTTACCGTTTTTATTGGCACATAGACTTTTTTTTTCAACTCATCTAATGAAATTTGTTACAGGAATACTACCTTTCTTATAACTAGGGGACGCATTTTAATGAAATGATTTTTCTTTTCCTTTTAAAACAGTGTCCTTTGGTAGAGACATTAATTTTATGTTATGAAAGGAGGAAATGACCTAATTTTTAGGACTTTTTTGCATTTTTCGTCGATTCCAACCATTAATTCATTCTTTACTTTATCCCGTCATTTTTAAAGCATTGTTAACTGATTTCATCGATTTTAATATCATTTTAACGGTACTTTCTTCAAATAATATTTACGAGATGCAACAAATTTTCCACAGGATTTTTTCGGTCAGAAATTGCTATGGCAAGTGTTGTGAGTATGTACTTGCAATTAAAGGTTTATGTGATACCTATCAGCGTTATTGTCAGTTTGGCCGATTTTGGAATAAGTAAAGAGAGATTTTCTGGTGAAAAACAGTCCAGATCAAACGTTTGCAAGCTGAGTGCACTTGAACGAAAGGAAAAAGCACCGATTACAACAGTAGTTATTCATTTTTAACGGTTAACCAGTTATTCATCTGAACTGGTTTATATCTTTTTTACGCCATTTTACCTGCTTTGAGATAATTTTAAAAACATTTTTAAAGCACTTTGTTGATTGATTGTTTTAGTGATTACGGGTGCATGTTTTTGCTCGGAAGGTGGTGGTGATATTTCCCTCGCTGGAGGGCGTGAATCGGTGTCATTCTATCGTCAGCTACAGGAGCTTTCACCGACCAGGTATCTCCCACCAGCGAAGCACTGCCTCAACAGGCCAAGCTCTATTCTCCCGACTGGTCTCCCGACATGTTCTTGTGTAGTGCGTGTTGGTGTAAGTGTGTGTGTGTAAGGGGAGAGGATAGGAGAACAAAGAGGTAGGGAAGATCGTGCGCGGTCCGCGGCGAGTTTATTTGGGTACTGCTTCGGCATTCGCCTGGTATTGATCGGAGAAACCACGGAAAACTACCGATCAGATCAGCCGGGCGCTAACATTCTCCTCAAGACAGCGACTGAATTCAACCTAGCTGAGAAGCTAGTGTCGAAAATCCTTTCACCGTTGGGACTCGAACTTCGGACCACCCGGCCAGAGGGGCTGCAGTACCAGCAATTGATGCCCTGAGTCATCTCTCTCGATCTTTTTGCTGATCATTTCTGGCGACGTTTCAGGCCATTCAAGTCCGCTCCCTTCTTACAACCAATGGGACTCTTGAATGAAGCCGAGCGGGGCGGAGGCGGCTTTGTTTGGAGTCTGTTAAAAGGTTGAGGAGTTGCTCGAGGAGAGGCAGCTTGGAGGGACGAGGCAGACGCCGAGCGGGGCGGAGGCGCAGTGGCCAACTTCGGACGCGTCCCGCGGGGACCCGCCGTCGCCGTCGCTGCTCCCCCGGGCGGCCCCTCCTCACGTCCCGCTGACCGTCCGCTGCTGCGACTTCGATGCCTTCTTATCATTCTCGTTGCACTCCTCTTTTGTCGCGAAGCGGCAGGCCGGGTGGCATCGATGTGAAACACCACGTCTTGTCTCCAGCTAATAAAATTCTTAACATTATTTCTGCTAACGTGACAAGACGTGCGTGGAAAAATTGTCAATATACAATCCTTTGATGTACGATCATAATGCAATTCATGATAGACTTTTTTCTTTTACTGTCCCAACGAAAAATTAGACTTAATGAGCAAGACATTATTTTTTGCTATTAACTTTAAAAAGTACAAAAATGTGTTTAGTAATTGTTGTCGAACGACTGAAACATGTAAAGCCTCTACTCAAAATGCTCTAATAATATAAGAGACAACAATTGCAAAGAATAGTGAATAAGCATAAGATGGCAGAAAAATAAGCAAGATTAAAATATCAGTAGTAATGTTATCTACTTGTTGTTACAAAAATATGCGACAACTTTGGATACTTCGGGAAAAATCGTCGAAATTCATTGCTTCATCATTGACATGTAATATGTTGAAGATCTTTAAGAATTCTCATTCGCACATTTAATTCAATCTATAAAAATAAACTTTTGGGATTACAACATAAATGTGGATGATGTCAACTCCGATGGTCAATTCTAAATAAACGTCCATAACATTTAAAACTTCAATGAACGTACTTCTAGAGCAATAAATTTCGTAAATAATAATTTGAATATTTTCTACCATTCTCTCGTTATTGTCTCTGTTAGAAGGAATATCTTTCTTTAGAAAGTTCTGTTTTGAAACTAAGTATTCATTAGGCAGAAGTTTTAGCTTCACTCTTACAAAAGGTTGTATCTCTCTAAAAACTTGGGCATTGAAACTATTCTAAAGTGCAAAATACAAAATTTAGCTTTCAATGTGTATTATTTCCGTAGGATTGTTCGTTTTAGTACAATGATTAATTTACTAGAGACATTTTTAGGAACTGTCATCATTATATTTTTGTTTAATCTTTTAATATATTGTGTTATTTGCATTTACTTTGAAGTTAAAAAACACCGATATGTGATTTAGTAATATTTCATAACTCGTAGTAGGGGGTAAAAAACGTACAAAATACGAAAGGATATAATAAATATTTTGAAGACTCAGCAGCATCATCAAAAACTCAAGAGACTTTGATGTGCGTGCTTTCAAAAAGTGATTACAAAGTTTATTAGCCCTTCATTCTCCTTCCAAGCTCTCCCCCCCCCCACTCCTCTTCCCACAACCGCATGGCACTCTGTTCACAGCCTGTTCACACCCGCGCAAGTTGGCAGACCGCCAAACAGCTGTTAAGCGCCCTCTAACTCCATGTCTACGGGCTGAACTTTGACACGCTCATGACCGCTTACGCGGTCACCTCCTGACCATGAAGAATATCGTTTCACCGATAATCACGTTGCACATCATTTTCATTAGGACGAGAGCGATATTTCGTCACCACAAGCTGCATAATACCGTGCTTCTGAGGATAAATCGTCATTTGGACCAGCAATTATTATAGACAGGTATATAACTAGATAAAGAGGGTGGTATTTCCAAATTTTGTTCACAAGAAGAGGAGAAAAATGAATCAAATATTCCCGAGGAAACAAAATTTCTGAATTAAAAAAGAAAAGAAAATACTTACATTTCTGCAATAAATAATAATTTACAGAACAGACGACAACGCACATCTCTGACTGTCATATCAGAACTAAAAATCGTGTCGCTTTTAAAACCGTTTAACAAGCCTTTGCTTTCATGCAAATTCACAAATTCTGGGATATAACAACGGGGAATGTCTACGTAACTGTGTAGCTTCTCCTCCAAACCCATTGGGCGGAGCATGCGCGTAATGGCTGACGAGAGCCCTCCGCGCTCTCGCGGCCGTCCTGGCCGCCCCCGCCCCCGCCCCGCTCCCGCTTTCATCTCCAGTCAATAAGCGTTCCGCTAATACGCACGTTCCTGCGGGCGAGTCCACAGGGCGCGCGTGACACACGAATCGCCCCCCAATGCGAACGCACGCGGCGCGGTGGAGCGTTTCAAGCGAAACACGGAAAATCACTAGCCGCCCCCCACCGCCCCNNNCCCTACGCCCTGACGTTTCCAGCCGAGCGAGAGGAGCGCAGCGGTTCACATCATTTCTCGTAGCGGGTTATTACAGATCAGTTTATGCCAAAGCGCTTCTCGTTCCCTTGTGATGGTATACGTTCTGTTATGGTAGTTTGGTTTGGTCAGATATTTTTACTGGCTGAGTGGGCTCTGGGCTACTACTCTTGCCCCTGCAATGGGTCTGTCCGGGAGGAACCAGGTTTCGAGTGCAGGTAGCGGCGGATTTTCAACATTAGCTAGTAGTCGATTTCAATCGCTGACGGAAGAATAATTATAGCAGACGGTTTGCACAGATGACTATTTCATGGTTTATTTGATCAATGCTGGAGCAGAACCCTAACAATTCGGTCGTGGACCGTGCGTGAACTTTCCTTGTTCGCTCCTTTTCCTCTTCCTTCACACACACACACATTCACACATACACTCTCACGCATACACACACTCACACACACAAACTTGCACTTACACTTAA
This sequence comes from Gryllus bimaculatus, assembly GCA_017312745.1. Taxonomy (NCBI): domain Eukaryota; kingdom Metazoa; phylum Arthropoda; class Insecta; order Orthoptera; family Gryllidae; genus Gryllus; species Gryllus bimaculatus. The sequence continues at coordinate 5,432,604 of BOPP01000077.1, read as the reverse complement.
TGCACTACTGATGTCAGGAAATCAGTCGGAAACCTTAACCTTGACCTCTTTGGAGCGTCGTCAGCGAAGATTCCTGGACGGAGAACGCTTGTAATGGAGAGTATAGGTCGGCGCCGGATTTTGAAATCTTGCGGGGGAGGGACAGTGTCATCTTCACAATATACAATGCACTACACTTGCGGGAATAATGTCCATAACTGTTTACGCGTCAGGGGACCCAAAAATCTCAATCATTCGTGTGCTCATTTGATGCACATGACATAAGCTTTCCATTATCACTAGTTTTCTCACATGATCTCTTCGGCGTGTCCCTTAAAGATTCAGTCATTAGAAAGTTTCCTGGTCGGATTAAAAGCCCTTCGCATGGCCATACCGTTGATTTATTTGTCAATTGTTGTCAAAAGTGTTTTTTTCTTACGTTCCGGAATAAAGTCCACAAAGGGATTCTACTGGAGTTCTATAAAATAATGGCCACACCAACATCGCAACATGGCGGTAGAAGATGGGTCTAAAAAAAGGATGAAATAAAAAATGAGGCCAGGAAAATGAGATTTTTGAAATATGTAGCTAATTACACCTTGATAAATAAAAAGAGAAACATTCCGACGGAATTAAAAGTGCCGAATATACTAGACAATAAAACAGCAACTGAAATGAAATTAAAGTATATGCTTTATGTTAGATATAAAATGAGCAAAATATTAAGCAATTAATGCCGAAAGGAAACATATCAATAGAGAATCGCCTGACAAATAATGGCAAGATCAGTTCTAAGGGGACAAAATGCCCTGAATGTCGAACGTTCTACGCGGTTACAACCTGACGGTAGCATCTTACCCAGCAAGAACATATTTCCACTCGCGTCGGTGAAGAAGAAGAAGAAGAAGAAGAAGAAGAAGAAGAAGTAGAAGCGGAAGTAGAAGAAAAAGTAGTAGAAGAAGAAGTAGTGGAACAAGAAAAAGAAGTAGAAGTAGAAGAAGATGAAGAAGAAGCAATAGATGAAGAAGAGTAAGTAGTAGTAGTAGTAGAAGAAGAAGAAGAAGAAGGAGAAGAAGGAGAGAAAGGGGAAGAGGAAGAAGAATAGGAAGAAAAAGAAGAGGAATAATAATAATAATAATAATAATAATAATAATAATAATAAGAAGAAGAAGAAGAAGAAGAAGAAGAAGAAGAAAAAGAAGAGGAAGAAAAAAGTAGTAGAAGAAGGAGGAGAAGGAAAGGAAGGAGAGTGTTATTAACGATTCTCTCGAAAGATCGCGAAACCCCTTCTCGCCCATTGTGTGCAGCGGGGCGTGTCATAGAGTAGCTTATCTCATTGACTCGTGAGTAGTTGCAAGAGGCCCTATCTAATAAGTCGGGGTTTTCCTCTAGAGCAAACAATGCGAAGTATCAGAGCTTGCATCAGCGCATCTGCTCTCCTGCAACGGAGCTCGAAATAATTAAGCGCTTGAACGAGATTTTACGTACATCCTCTATGTTACTGGTGAGGAATCCACAAGCGTTCAGTGGAATGCCGTGTTAAGCATCTTGGACCACAGGGAACCACTACTGGCTCAGCCGAGCGGATTCACGAGCTTCAAGGCAGATTCAAGAAGGACTAATTCAAATATCCATTATTGATTTCATGTAGCGACTTCCTGCAATATTTAGATGATTATTGTGTTGATATTCCAGTGCATATACTTCGATTGACATTACTCACTACTGGCTGATATAAATTTGAATAACACACGTGAGGAAATAAAGAATTGAAATGGATAACGTAAAGAGTAGCAAATTTTTACTCAACTTTCATTGTTCGCAGACTTTTGTATTCGTTATAATCGTCATTATTTTTCGGCACGAGTTTTGTAAAAATATGTCTTCTTAATTCGTATGAGATAAAGAAAAATAATGTTTTTGAAAAAGCGTATTTTTAACAAATTAACTTATTGTTGACAAAAATACGAAGATAATTGCATATACATTACTAATTTTTAAAAGAACGCTTAAATGGACGGAAAACTAAGCGGACTCCAATCATGGCGAAGGTCGCATATAGTTTTGTTAGGTACCCAGATAATCGGGGAAAATATTAAAGGAACAGAAGTTGGGGTTTGACTGGAAATTCAATATTTGGATTTGTGGATGGGTGATGTTGATCCGAAATGTGTCAGATCTGATATTTCGACTATATTCTCACGCTTAGTTCGTCACTGCTCACGCCAAAGGAGACGTCATTTAACGAGGAATAAATAAGCTTCAGTTTCCATGGGTGCCGTTGGTGAAAAGGCATTTGTTGCTGCTTCTAGGCTTCATTTTTTACACACACGAGAGCAGTATTTTTGCTTTTGCAGGCCACTAGTTAGAGAGGAGAAATTTTGAAAAGTAAACCAAGTGGTTTTAGAATTCAATAAAATTTGAGAAGGTAATTCAACATATCGTTTTTGTAGAACGTGTTTCTACGAACAAATTCAAATTAACTCAAGTGGCTAGTGGCGGGAGTTAATATTGAGAGAGAAAAGTAATGTTCGTAGGGACGATTGGTTAAAACACGTCATTTATTGGTTTACTTTTATTAAGTTGCAAACTAATAAAAGCCTGAAAAGCGAACCTGCAAATAGAATATGTTATTAGGCCTTACTTGTCATCTATTATTATTTTTTAATACTATTGACACAAATTAGTACAATTTATTACATTAATGATGATGTTTTATCGCTCTGATGTTTTGTGGACCTATAGATTTTATTACTTATGGGGAAAATCGAAGAAATTCGCTGTTGCGAAAATAATGCCCGTTCTACTGTGCGGCAGGAAAGTATCTCCGCACCAAGCTGAATCAGGGCCTTCTAATAAAATGCATTTATATTGGTACCAATTAGATAACGGGCTATCAATTGAAGGAGGCAACACTTCCTGCATCTGTAATCCAACATATGACTGTGGTGAGGAATCAATTTAAGTTTTAAATATTGTTAACTTAAACTAAAACAACATATGACTGTGGTGGGTAATCAATTTGTTTTAAATCTATTTAATGTATTTTCTTTTGTCACAAGCTGCAGCTCGTGCTTACAACATCATTTCTGTCGGTTGGCCTCTCATCAGCAAGACGCCCTTGCGGAGAGAATTTCCTGGCGCACTGTATTATCGGCTGGCAAGAAACAACAACACCACGTTCGCACTTCCTATGGAGCGATCGTTGCCGTGAAGTGGCGGCGCGTGCTTGTGTATCCGAGCGGCGCGGTCGCTTGTCACACGCACGGTGGCGGCGGGTGGGGGGGGTGGCAGGAGGG